>JAYMSZ010000316.1:0-21660 GCA_036897665.1 Pelargonium citronellum
TATATATATATAAACTAGATTTTGAGTCCAAACACAAGCCATATGGTTACTTATTTGTCAAAAACAATAGTCATATTCTTGATTAGGCTTGTAATATCTTTCTCACAAGTACAAGCTTCTTTGTCTTTAAAAATCTGTTGAGTGAAATCCCTTTAACTCTAAATTTGACGGCATCACTGTAAATTGAACCAATTTGAAACAAAAATAGCATAATTTAAGGCCAAATTATAGCAATATGAATAATTTCTAATTAAGGATCAAATTGAAACATAAGTAATTTTGAGTATCAATTTGGAACAAAATGTGTAGTTGGGGGACCAAATAGAAATTTTAAATTTTCATTTTCATTTGTTATGGATAAACCTGACCATAAACCCTAGTAGAATTCAGCCCATTTCAGATTGAAGACTTGCTCTGTTTCTTGTCCCTCACTCTGTCTATGTATCTGCTTCTGCAATCACAACAAGCAAATCAATAACCCAACATGGATTCCAAATTCTTCCTCTCTTCTCCCAAAACCACCCCACCAGCTACCACTCACCTCCCCTTCTTCCTCTCCTACAAATCTCCTCTTCTCAAAACCCCCAAATTCTCTGCAAATTCTCATCTCTCTTTCACTTCAAGCTTCACCGAGAAGACGCCATTTCTGGGTTATGGATTGGCGCTGCGAGAGAAAGATACGCAATTCTGCAACAATCCCAGAAGGGCCCGCGCTCCAATTCGAGCCGTTGTGAAGAGAAGGAAAGAGATGCCATTCGACAAGGTGATACAGAGGGACAAGAAGCTCAAGTTTGTTCTCAAGGTGAGGAAGATTCTGGTGAACCAGCCTGGGTGGACCATGCCTCTCCGGGAGCTTGGAAAGTACAGAAGAGAATTGGGTCTCGATAAAAAACGCAGATTTATAGCTTTGCTCAAGAAATTTCCTTCCGTGTTCGAGATTGTGGAAGAAGGAGCCTATTCATTGAACTTCAAGATGACACCCGAAGCGGAGGCGCTTTACGCCGAGGAAATGAAGCTGAGGAATGGGATGGAGGAGATACTGGTTGTGAAGTTGAGGAAATTGTTGATGATGTCGCTAGAGAAGAGGATTTTGATTGAGAAGATTAGCCATTTGAAGACAGATTTGGGGCTTCCTGTGGAATTTAGGGATACAATCTGTCACAAATATCCACAGTTCTTTCGGGTTGTGGTCACCAAACGAGGGCCGGCATTGGAGTTAACTCATTGGGATCCCGAGCTTGCTGTTTCGGCAGCTGAGTTGTCTGAGGAGGAAACTAGGGCTAGAGAGATTGATGAGAAGAATCTGATTATAGATAGGCCACTCAAGTTTAATAGAGTGAAGCTCCCTAAAGGTCTTAATGTTTCCAAGGGTGAGATGAGGAGGATTTTTCAGTTTAGGGACTTGCCTTATGTATCCCCTTATAGTGATTTCTCGGAATTGAAGCAGGGTACGCCGATGAAGGAGAAGCACGCTTGCGGGGTGGTTCATGAGCTCCTGAGCCTCACCTTGGAGAAGAGAACTCTCGTGGATCACCTTACACACTTTCGGGAGGAGTTCCGGTTCTCTCAGCAACTGAGGGGAATGTTGATAAGGCACCCTGATATGTTCTATGTGTCTCTGAAAGGAGATAGGGATTCAGTGTTCCTTAGGGAAGCATATCACAATTCTCAACTGATAGACAAGGATCGCTCGTTAGTCATAAAAGAGAAGCTTCGTGCTCTTGTTGATGTACCTAGATTCCGTGGGAGGGCTAGTCCTAGAGTCGATGTAGATACCGTAGAAAGAGTTGATGAAGAAGGAAGTGATATGGAAGAGAGTTGGTCTGATCTTGATAATTTAGTGAGTGATGATGACAATGACAATGACATTGATGATGGTGATTGGAGTGATGATGATGATGATGATGATGATACACCCCCAGATTTTGATGACGATGATGGAACTGTGAAGATTGAAGTGGGCAAACCAGTTAAACAGGTAGACAACTCAACAAAGAAAGAAGTGAAGGAGCCTGTTCTTGTGTTGCCTGATGGACGGCCCAGAGAACGGTGGTAAAAGAGACGGCATCAACTGCAAGTAATCTTTTCTTTACACCTGTATATGTGTTGGATTAGATATATAATTTCCACAAGTATGAGAATGTTGAAATTGAAACTGTGTTATGGACATGTCTTTGTAGCTTGCCTCCATAATGATGCATTATGTTGATTGAATGAAAATGTTTCCTGTATTTCAGAGATATTTATGCACATAATATGTGATGCAACACATTACTTTCAACTTATGAACATTGGTCTTCTTTTTCTAGGAGCATGGGATTTCTGGATTTGTTGTGCATACTTCAAAATATAAGTTTATAGGAAGAGTGTAATGGATGAACAGGGTTTATGTGTCCAGCTTCGTGGTAATGACAATTGCATGGACTGAGGTCTGTAACCTAAAGAAAAAAGAAAACCATTTGTGTAATTGTATTATAAATAATGCTTGGTTGGCCTCTGGCTATGGTATATTTAGTGTGTGCTAGTCAGACCATCTGCCCACTGATAGTCCTGGAATGTGCATTACAGAAGGGACATCAGAAATCTAATTCCATATCAAAAGAACAAAAATAGGAACCGTGAAAATGATATACATTGTATCTTGTTCCTATCGATGCTCTTTGAAAGCAGTGAATAATGGGTATGTGAGTAACAGAATAAGGCTAATGCTTCTTCCCTCACTTGACTGCATAATTATCGATAATTAGAGGTTCGAATTGTGTGGATATTTAGCTGGTCTTCTTTCAATGAAGGGTTTTAGATATTTGACTTATATTGAAGATTTAAAGAATCAAACTGTTATCTCCACTTGTTGCTATTTCCATCTTTTCAGGCCTGACCGTAGAAGATTTATGTAAATCTTACTTAGCCAATGTATAAATAGTATTAGAGTTGAGTGTATTAAGATGAATGAAGATTAAGAAAAATGAAGAAGAAGAGCAATACTACTAAAAATAAGAACATCAATTGAAGAAATGAACCATTAGAGACCCAATCCCAAATATCATGTTGTGGCTCATTACTCATATTTCATGCTTTGAAACATCAGTGGTTAATTTTCATTATTAACATTAGGGAAGAAAAAATTCACTTCTTGTTAGGTGCAAAACACCATTAGCTGATTTCCCGAAATGCCAATTGTTAGCACCGATTTGCATCTCATTTTACAAGCATTCAGAATGGCTAGTACTATAAACTTTAAGGATAAATTTTCTTAACTACTAAAGTCTTCTGAAATGCATTGAAAAGTTTTGATTTCATTGTGCTTGATCAGGGAAGGTGTGAAAATCCTTGTAGCTCAGTAATATATGAAAAATTGCATATCTGGATTGCAGTTTTGAAAAATTGTCCTGAAAAGGTGTATGTATTTTTATATTGTTCCAAATTCTCTCTCCCAACTGTTTCACTGAGGCCAAGTAACATAAACCAATAGTATAAATGCTTGGCACTTCATTCTTCAACATACTCTGTTTTGTTATAATATCTTCTGAGATTACTGTTCTGGAGATTCTAATTTCCTCTGACTAATCACCAAATAGAAGCTTCATGTTTGCTCTACCTTGCTCTGGAATTTGGTTTTATATAATACCAAACCACCCTTTTATTTTCAATGAATTGAAAATGTTTGGTAGTCACTATAGTGGACACTGTGAATGTATAGCTTCAAAAATGTACAGTGTTCTCTGGATTATGTTCTTGAATATTGGATTTTGTGATGATACATTCAATTTGGTTTAATAAGGGAGTGATAATGACATACTTGTCCTTATAACATTTCACCTCCCATTCCCAACAGCTTCATTGAGGCATGTGGCAGAGGGAGGCATATATGTATATGATCATGGTGCCATATGTTACATAATCTGGAAAAGGAAACAAAAAAGAGAGTAAAACAAAGTGAGAAACTGATACTTTTGAGTTCTGATTTTAAAAAATCGTAGATATTTATGTGTATTTTTTATGCTTATATGCCATCTCATCTTGTCAACATTTTATTCCTCCATAATGTCTTCTGTTGGCTTTAAGTGAAGGTAAAAGGATGAGATGCAGCATTGTGTGCAGTGATGGCATCCCCAACCTTTGGCTCAAAGCTTTCACGTGGTGCAATGGTGAGTAATATTATTCGTCCTTACAGCACAAGGTTGGTATGTAAGAATGAGTTGTGTCACAGAGTTCAGTGTTTGAGAAGATTAATTTGCAGTTGACATATATAATAAAGATATACTATGGAATATTGTTGATATGTTTGGATATAGATAGATATGGTGATTGGATTAAGATATTGGAGATTAGGAATTGTTCTTGTGTTGACTTGTAAGTTGTAACTATAATGCTTCAGATTCTGATTCTTTGTTCAGGTGGACTTGCTTGTTATTGTTCCTCTAAGGGTCCCAGTGTTTATGTTTCCTGTTGAGTTTCCTTGACTAATACATCTTGTAGCAAAGGCTTATAAATAGGTTTGTAGCTCACCTTCATAAGTTAAGCAAGAACACACATGCATACATACATAAGAAAATCATGGTTAGCTCGGTTTTTAGTCTATGTTTGAGACCATCGAGGCACTGGTTATTCACTCCCCCTCAAGGGCTTCTGGATTTGTCACCTCTGGCTCTAGTTGGCTTACATTAAAATGATCATACCCAACTAGTCTGAATCACTACTCTGAGGCACTTCAGGGGGTTTGAAAAAGTTGTGCCTTGCCTCGCCTTGTTACCGATAGTTATTACAGTGACAACCATTGTTCACTCTCCCTCAAGGCTTCCAATGCCATCACTGAAGCTGGCTTAGAAGCCTAGAGGGAGAGTTAACAAAAGTTGTCTCTTCGAGGTCCTTTCCGAAGATATGCATGCAGCTACCATGTCACCATCCTTTTGCTTTAATAATTTGGTGCTTTCTTTTCCTTTCAATTTTCTCTATGACCATTCATTCTGAATTCCTCTCTTTCCTTCATGTTGGATCCATCAAGAGGCTGCTCTCAGAATAACCTATATAACTAATTGTGCATGTTTGTTCTTTAGTTAAGTACATGCTTTGCTGTTTTCTAGGTCTCAGAACAAGCATTAGTGATGATGTTGAACCAAACTGAAGAAAATCTGCATAAGTCATTTCCTTTTACAAATGTCAATCTACAACATTGAAGCACCAAACTTGACTTTTACCCAGAGTGCTCTCTGCTGCTGCGCTGGGCAAGCTAGAAATCCTCGAGCTGCACTTGGATCTTCGCACAGCGCTTGATATACTCTCATTCGCATCTCATCACTTATACCCTCAACCTTGTCCATTTCTTCATACAATTGCACCTCACTGTATTTTCTAGGACTGCCACAGACACGATCAAGAGCAGCTTCAATTGCTTCCATGCGAACTTCAATTGACTTGAGCTTCTCCATCACAGTATCAATGGTTGAGGACGCATTTTTCTTTGCATCTTTGGTAGTAAAATCAGGATCAGATGGTTTCTGGAATGGCACTTTAACTGGAGATAACGTATGTGGCAATCTAGTGCGCATGCTTTGTAAGGTAACCTCTAGGAGCCTATCTCCTGCCGTGGCCAAACTCTTGTGAAGCTTTTTCTGGTAGTGCCGGCGCCAAGCTGCCTGTATGAAACAGGCTGCCCATGTTTTCCACTGTAGTGAGCCATACCTGTAATATATTAAGTGCTGTCAGTACAGTCTGAAATCAAATAAGGCGAAAGTGGAAGAAATTGTTAATTCATAGAATTAGCCTTGCCTGAGTGTATGACCTAGCTGCTTGATGTCAACATGGTGAAACTGGGAAGCTATAGACTTCAAGTCATGAGACATGAGAGCAAAAGCTATAACTTCTGATTGGACTTGTATTGTTCTGGTGGAAATAGGGAGATTGGTGGAGGATTGGGGATCCAAGGCCCAAGTGAGAAGCTCTTCTCCACAAAAGTCACCCGCCTTGAGATACACCGAGTTGAAGAAGCCGGTTCGTCCACCATTTGTGGTCACTGTCACTATATTGCCTCTCATGATAAAAAGCATCTCATCAACGGGATCCCCCTCGCGGAGAATGAAGCTCTTCTCCGTGTAAAGCACCGGCTTGAGACGATCACACATTGCATCCAATAGCTGTTCATCCATTTTTCCAAGCATTGGCACCTGATGGATACACACACATTACAACATTTTTTATCTCATTTTTACAACTATTATATATATATATATATGTATTTGCAGATGAAGCAAAGATAAGGTACTCAGTACTCACTCTCACGAGTAGAGCTAAGCAAAGATGGCGCTTAATGTCCCTTCTAAGATCTTTAGGAAGGTTACGAATCAAATTCTCCTCCTCGACACCCCTCGTTTCTTGCCATTTGTACTGATCATATCTCCGAATCCGCTGCCTCAGATTCTCTGGGAGCAACCGGTGGGACATCCACTGCTCTGCATCTTGCCTTTTCACTCTCATTTCCTCTACTCTCACAGTAGTAGACTGCAGATATTTCTGTGGTAGCACAAAAAATTATGTTCAGATATTAAAGTACTTGTCATGGTACAACGAATGAGAGAATTACTATAGCATAGAAGAATCATAAACAAAACGAGGTTTCTTTGACACAATTAACTTACTATACCATTTAAATTAGCAGAGAATGAAGATCAAGTGTGTTAAAAAAATCAACTATACAACATTGTCATCACAACTTTCATCAAAGTGTTACCTGCATATTGCCGATAAGTAATGAAAACAATAGCAATCCAAAGATGGATATGAAGACGGCAAAGAGAATCTCCCACACGTAGGTGCTCGTTTTGAGGTTTTGGCCCAAAGAGCTGTAAACAAGTAACGAATGTTCATCAGATCCATAGCTTTATCTCACACACACATTTCTTCAGAACATATATATGTAACTTTAAATTTGATTAAGAGCTTAGAGGATCATATAGGTTACATACCTAACATTACGGAGACCCCACCAGAAGCAGTAAAAGAATTTTTTCAGGAAACTATCTGATTCCACCACTTGAGATTGAAGAGCGTCGAGGAATATTCCAAAGTTGAAAACCGTGGAATCTTTAATGGCATCGGATCCCAGAAGAGGGCAAGAAGCATTTATAAATGCAAGATCTTTCAAAGATGCAAAATCTTGTTTGCGCTGATCGCAATACAACTGTGACACATCACAGTTGAATTTTGAACACTCGTTGCGCCAGCACCTATCTTGTCGTTCTATGGAAAACAAGTACCAAAACGCTCCAACTACCTGGTATGTCACATGAATTTTATGATCATAAATTACATTTCCTTGGAATAGTTTTGAGAACAAGAAAATCAGAAATCGAACTTACATGACTGGCTAGCATGTAGAGGAAGAGATTGAAGGCAGCTCCGGCCCAGGCTGTTTTAGTAAACATACCGGAAGTTGTTGTTACTTCTTTGTATAGTGGAAATATGCGAAGTAGTCTAGGCACGTACTGGGTGAAAATCACAAATTCCATCATGTTCTTTGTAACTAGTGAAACTGGACCGTCCACCATCGGAACAATAAGTAAAACTACTACCTGAAGAGATGAAAGTATGTATAATCCATCATATAGCTGAACACATTTTCTTATGTAGAATAAGTCATAAAAAAGCTTGTATAGCTACTACCAAAACAATTGAAGAACACATACCTGTGGGATTGGGAGGATTGACAGAATGTCAATGATGAAGTTTGGGTAGAGGTATCGTTTCGCAATAGCCCAATGATCCTCAATCAACTCGCCTCTTCCAAACACACGGGAAGAAGGGGCAATGAACCCGGTGTAGAATTGAAAGATTATGTGAAGTATGTAAAAGATATCGATGAATGTGCGAAGAACACAAGCAATAATCAGCAGTGTATTATCCAAATTGAGGCATTTTTGCTTGCCATCAATTACGGGGATGTAAAAGAATAATGGATCCAAGGACACTGCAGCAACACAAGAAACTACAAATATTTTATTCCACTTCTGAAGAAACGCACCCTGGGGATTAAGAACTATCTTCCTTGAACCCGTTTGTTTTCCTGGCCGACCACCTCTCAAGTTTAACGGTCTTTTTAAGCTTTTGATCCTTTCCGATCCTGTCTCAACTCCATGCCAGATAGAGCCCAAAATTGCAGCAACAGTCAGTTTAAATCTGCTTTTGTGTTGTCCATACTCAGTTGAGAACTGCTGGTCAGGACTTGAAGATCGATCTGAAATCGTATCTTTGAACCTGAAAAAACAATAGAAAGGCAAGAACAAAATTTGAGAGACTGACAGGAAGATACCATAATCGAATTGCTGACAAGAATATGTGACATTTGTAGAATCATTTGGTCAAACAGTTGATTCACACAGTGTCAATTGAAGCAATTAACAGAAAAAACTAACATTACAATCCAACTAATTAAAGTAAACCCATATGTTAGACTTGAAATGTTCATACTAGGAAAAAATGTTTCCTGCTATTCTCTATCCTTGTATCCAGTGGCGGAGCCAGACCTACATGGTAGGGTAGGCCCTTTTTTTTTTTAATATATCGAATTTAGTTAATTTAATTTTTTTTGTACATGATAAAAACGTTTTGAATAATTGTTTACGCATATTAATACTATTTTATCTACAAATATTATTTTATCACCGTATAAACAAATAAAACTTGAGGACAATTTTTTTTTAACTCAATAGTAATTCACTTTTCAAGAATTTTTTGTGTTTTATAGCTCACTTTTAAAGAAATTTTAGGCTAAAAAATGTGTGAAAATGGATTTGGGCCAATATAAATTGAAAGAAATAAAGGGATGGACCCATTTTTAAAAGGAATTTTTAGGCTTAAAAATGTGTTCAAATGGACTTGGGTCAATGTAATTTAAAAGAAATAATGGGCCGAGCCCATTTAATTTTTTTTTAAAGGAGTTTACTACATTTAAAACTCAAATCTACTCTTGATGAGCATATGACTCGAACTCTAGCATGGACACATAATACAAAAGTCTTAGCCCCTCTGCCAACTTTGCTCTCAAGTAATATTATAACAGAAACAATATATAACTTGGGATACGCCATGGCCTATGATGGTGTACCCCTCCCTCCACCACTGGCTAGGCCAGAAGAAATATGGGTTTGTAATAACTTGAATGTTGTTTATTCTGCTAGTTAATATTGATGCATATTATTATATTAAAAAAAGAAAAGAAATGCCATTCTCTTAATTTTTAAGAAAAGAGAATTTGAAACTCTGAGATGTGACAAGGAAGGAGTTTACAACCAAGTTGGGTTCTAGCATTGTGTACAAATTCAAGGTTTGTCAAAATACGAACTCGGCTAAATTCACAAAGTTTTGAGTAAGATAATGACAATGATTAATTTGAAATAGAACTCATCTAGTCAATGCCTTAAACCTGGTCTGATAACACTATTTCAGTCTTGTTTTGTAACACTTATGTCTCTTTCTATAACCAAGTTGAGTTCTAACATTTTGTGCTAATTCAAGGATTGTCAAAACATTAAGCTAAAATCACAAGGTTTTGAGTAAGATAATGACAATCATTATCAATAATGGCAACTGACATAAACACAATAATGGAGTACTAATGAGCCTTTGGTATGCTTTTTCAAACTGAAGGTCTAAACCTGCCCTTGTCTTAATATATAGCTTCTTGTGTAGCTATTAACATCAATGACTCTTCCAAGAAATAGAGGAATTGTTGTGGCTGTTGTAGTGTTATGTTTGGTGTTTCATAGTAGCAAGACCACAAGTGCAGTTGAGTAGATTGTTGGAGACAGATTATAAGCAACATTGCATCAAAATCACATCATTCTTGTATAGTCCAAAGGCTGCCTCAGTTGTTTAGTCCTCAAGTACTGGAAATGCCAAGGGTTCAATGATCATCACATTTGTCTATGGGAAGTCATGTGAAACAAAAATGGAGCATACATTGAATGATCATTAGGGTTGGCCACCTATGATGTACGGACACTCTCATCTTCTCAACGTATTTGTGTTCAACACGTATCCGACACTTGGACACTTTAAAACACATTAACGAGTATGAACTGATATAATTTATATGCAGTAATGTAGAAATTATAAATTATCATTTACTACTATTAAATAGTATCCTATCGTGTCTATAATTTGGTATAAATTGTGGACACTCTCATCTTCTCAACGTATTTGTGTTCAACACGTATCCGCAGTAATGTAGAAATTATAAATTATCATTTACTACTTTTAAATAGTATCCTATCGTGTCTATAATTTGGTAAAAATTGTGTGTCGAGTGTTTTAGCAACAATACTTGGCCACAACCAGCACTACATTTCTCATCCTTTGATGACTAAAATTAAAATTTCCGTTGCCGGGACTTGAACCCGGGTCTCTCGGGTGAGAGCCGAGTATCCTAACCAACTAGACTACAACGGATCTGTCTTTAGATTTTCAACTGAATTTATAAAATAAGTTACCGTATATGATGATTTGTTTTTGGCATCATATGATTATTGATAAAGACAAGAAAAATGGAGTCACTGCCACGTTTGACCCAACGTTGCTTTATCCTTTTATTTCTGATATAAGACGGCGGGAAAATGCTATTATTAGAAATTTTGCTGCATTTTCCTAAATCTTCTCAGTTTCTCACATTCAATTTTAGAAACAAAACAAACATTGTTGCAACAATTTATTATCCATTTGAACAAGTAATAATAAGCTACAACTCACAAAACTACGTAATTGGAGTACTGAATTTCACTATTTTAATTGATAAATAAACTACTAACTTTTAATTTAATTTACATATTATTATAAAAATTAAAATGAAGATTAATTGAAAATTTGTCTAAATTATTTCTATCATTACTTGTAAACTCTATTTTTAGTTTCTACAACTGAACTTGTGCAGTAGAAATTTCCGGACCATACACTGTTTTGGTAATTGGTATTATCCTATTTTGGATAAAACAAACACATTTCTATATCCATTTTATTTTATTTTCAATTAATCGGAAGATGTAAATGTTTTTATTAATCAGAAAAGAAAATAAATTGACTGTGGGTCCCGGTATGGATGCTGAACAATATCTAGGAGCTCTATTCCAGGCTCGAATTCAGAACCCAACAAAATGATCTGAAAGAGAGTGGATTCGTAATTTGATTTCCTCGCAAATACATAATTTTCACGCTTTTCGCTTTCGCTGTGGCTGTGATTGTCGAATTGATCGAAAATATCTGCGTATCGACAGGACTGTTCCATGAATGTTTGAGCTGGCCAGCCATTACCCACCGTCCAAATTTCATTTTTTTCTTCGAATTTCATGAATATATGAGGTGGGTTTTGTTCCTCAACTGATATTTTCTTTCACGACGTTTTTGTCATGTGTTTTGTTTTTTTGGATTTTTTCATTTTTGCTTGTCTTAGATTTTTTATAGTGTAGTTGGATAAGGATGTGGTGTAGGATTGATAGCGAGTTTCTTATTGAAATTTATGGTTTAGGGTTAGATTTTGTGTCAAGTGGTGGGTTGGTTTTCTAGCATTTTCCAGGTTGCTCTTAGATAGTGATATTTGAACTGTCAAATATTATGGATGTGCTTTGACCTATATTTTCTACTTGCGGTTTAAAACCTAAATTTATCATTTGCTTGGAATGTTATTGAATTTTGTTAGAGGATCAGATTTTTTTGGGGCCCATCTCCAACTTGACTCGTATGATTCATGGCATTTGTATTTGACATTTACGATAACTGCTTGGTTCTCCAAAATAGGCGAAGGGGCTATATTATTGTGTTAATTGCTTATGTAGTTATGTACGTGGTTGATCGTAGGTGAGCGAAGAGGGATACTGGTTGGTTTTGAGAGATGATTCAAGGGAAGGAGAAGAAGTTCCTTACGGTGGCGCCTTTTGAGTGTGCTTGGGGTAATGATTTGAAGTTTCAAGAAGCTGGGAGGGGTTGTGTGGCTTTTGAGGCTTTTGCTCACAATGATGTTACAGTTGTGTTCCGGGAAAACGTGGGCAGCCAACACTATCATTATAAGTGGGATAATAGTCCACACTATACTGTGATAATTGGTAGTCACAAGAACCGGAGATTGAAAATTGAGGTGGACGGGAAAACTGTGGTCGATGCAGAGGGTGTTGGGCTTTGTTGTTCTTCAGCGTTTCAGGGGTATTGGATTAGCATATATGATGGGTTGATTAGTGTTGGTAAGGGGAGATACCCTTTTCAGAATCTTGTGTTCCAGTGGCTGGATTCGAGTCCGAAGTGCAATGTTCGGTATGTTGGGCTCAGTAGTTGGGATAAACATGTTGGGTATAGAAATGTTAATGTATGGCCATTGACGCAGAACTACATCTCCATGTGGAAGCATGTTGATTTTGGAGAATACAGAAGGGAGGAGGATGGTGAGGAGGAATTTGAAGATGATGGCACGGGCTATGAAAAATGGGGACTTGAAAATTTCCTTGAGAGTTGGGAGTTATCAGATATGTATTTCATCGTTGGCGAGGAGGGAAGACTTTTGCCTGCTCACAAGGTTATCTTGTGGGCATCTGGGAATTTCTGTTTGAGTCTGTCAGATGAAGATGTTATCCAGCTTCCGGATGTGTCATATCCAGTTCTTTATTCTCTTCTTCAATACATCTACACAGGCAAGACACAGGTATTTCCTCTTCCCATTCTCTACGATCAATTTACAGCATGAAGTTCTGCCTTTTTGTTCGTATATTTTTTAGCACTATTTCTTAACATTTTCTTAAGTAACTATTTTGCTTTTCTTTTTGATGTTCTGGTCTCAAAACATAACAGTTGGTTAGGATACAACTCTTAAGAAACAAGGGATTCAGTCTAGTAGCAGTAAACAGCTTGGCGTTGTTTATCAACAGGAAAGAAACATCTATAACCAAAATAGCCCGTAGAAGTTGTATTATTTTTCTCTGGTTTCATCTATAGTCGTACCAATAACAAATTATGGATGAACTAACCATCCAAATAGCTATCTGAGCTCATCAAGTCATTTCTGAACTAAGGAGAACCTGTTATTGTGTTAGTTCCATGTGGTAAACATCATCCCAATTGTTTCAACAGTATCGCACTACACTTGATGGATCAAAAAGTGTTCATTGGTCAGTGCATTTTTATAATGATGTTTTATGGAGGCTCCTAATCCTTGTTTCTATTTTATGTACAGATTCCAGAGTCACAACTTGGTTCCTTGAAGGCTCTGGGTTTACAATTTGAAATGATGCCGTTGGTGAAGCAATGTGAGGAAGCTATGGAACGTTTCAAACTTAACAAGAAGTTATTTGACTCGGGTAAGAATGTGGAGTTAACATATCCAAGTTTCAGACCTCATTCTTGTATGGTCTTCCCCTCTGGACTCCCGATCAATCTACAAAGGCTCCACCAGTTACATTTAACTGGAAAGTACAGTGACATAAATATCTATATCGAGGGTCATGGTCTTGTTGCTCAGCCACACAAAATTATTCTCAGTTTATGGAGTGTTCCATTTGCAAAGGTGAGCCACTTTCATATTTTTCCTTAGTTTGTGACTGCCTTATGTCCCTTCAGTATCACGTGTAAGGACTTACAATGAGTTTGACATAGCTTAATTCAACCGTCAAAAGATTTAGCATCAGAGCAAGAAAAGGAAAGAAAAGGCTCTATAATACATGTGCGATATTTTTGAAAATTTTCTTCTGGAATGTTTTGGACAAGTATTGTTGGGAAGTATAAGCTTGTTTCAGGATTTATATTGTATAGTATATTTTCTTTAGCCAATGTATTTGAACTGCAATTGAAAGAACTACTTGCATTGCCAGATGTTCACAAATGGAATGAGTGAAAGCACATCCTCAGAGGTTTGTTTAAGGGATGTATCTCCAGAAGCCTTCAAGACCATGCTCAAATTTATGTATAGCGGGGAACTCGATACGCAAGATACCATGGATAATGGTACCTTGTTACTCCAGCTTCTTTTATTAGCTGATCAATTTGGAGTCACTCTTCTTCACCAGGAATGCTGCAAATTGCTCTTAGAGTGCCTCTTGGAGGTAGTTTGGTTTATCCTTATTTTCCTCATTATTAAATTTGGCAATATTAGCTATAACTATATTTAAAATTTGTCTGTCTACAGTATGCTACTTGTAAGACTAGAATTAAAAGAAGGGAGAAGTGAGTTGCGGTCTCGGACTTCTGAAACAAAAGAAGAGATCCCTTTTAGGATAATGAATTATAAGATATTGATACCTCTTGTGTACACATTATATGCAGGGATGGAGTCCTTCTAGGGGAAGATGGTCACACAACAAGAGTTTTTCTATTATGCACAAGTTTAAATGGACGACGAAGCAGACAGTTTTGGCAAAGTAATTGGCCAGTTGCTTTTGAAGCTAACTGTTGAACTTTGTTGCAGGATTCTGTATGTCCAATTCTCCAAGCGGTTTCATCAATTCCATCATGTAAACTTATTGAAGAAACGTGTGAGAGAAAATTTGCAATGCACTTCGACTATTGCACAACTGCAACAACTGAATTCATCTTGTTAGATGAGGCAACTTTTAGCAATATCATTCAGGTGGGTCTCACCTCTGAATTGGCTTACTTATCTTTAGATTGATTGTTGACTCAAGGTTTGGTATATCTTATCGGGTGCATATATTTAGATCCTTGGTTGACTCAGTGAGAATATGATGTGTTCCATGATTGCCACATCATGCTCTATCCCTTTTTTCGCTTGAATGGATAGATAGTATATGTGGAGTTTCATATAGAGTTGAGAAAGACAGTGAAAGTACCTTACCTTTCATAAGTAAGGGTTTGGACTGCCAGATTTCCTTGTGATGGGAATTGGACTTTATGATTTGATGAAGTTTACATATGAAGTTACCCCAACTCCTAAACCTAAGTTCTTAGTCCAGTGTAGATGTAGAACTCCCTCTGCCCCTACAAGAAGGAAGATTGGGCTAGTACTTCGCACATACGTTTAGAACTTCCAAATGCATAATGATGTATAATAATCCTTTGCGACCAATTCTATAACAGATAATGTGGTTTTGCAGCATCCCGATTTGACAGTAACATCTGAAGAAAGAGTTCTCAATGCAATCTTAATGTGGTGTATGAAAGCCCAGGAACTGTATGGGTGGGAAATAGTAGACCAGTGGTTGATGTGTTCAACTCCCGAACTCCTTTTCAGTGAACGGCTACAGTCAATTGAAAACTTGTTACCATTTGTACGATTTCCGTTACTGCCATATACCTTGCTTGAAAAGGTATGTCGGTCTTGGATACAAAGATTAGCATGCCATTCTAAGAATAATTATTTTCATCACCCAGCCTGAGAATGGGATTTTTATAATGATCTTGCAGTTGGAGAAGAGCAGTCTAAGTGAACAAATGCCTATCTTTGAGAATCTTGTGAGTTATACATTTACTTTCAAAAATTGGTGTTTCAAGGAATGCCTATATAGAGATATTATTGATTATTAATATATTCATATGTTAATGTCTCAGGTGAAGGAGGCCATCAGTTATCACATAAATTCAGGATTAACAATGCCAAAAAATGACCATACGTAAGTAATTGTTATGCTAATGATTTTTTTTTTAAAGTAAAACATATGGTTACAGAACTGGAACTTGACAGTTTCATGCAAACGTCCAGTTAGCCAACTAAGTCTTTTTTAAATGCATTGGATTGTTATGCATCTTCTCACCGCAGTCTCCTAGTAGCAGTAAATGTACAGTTGTTAGCCAATCCCTTCCCCTCCTTTTCTCTTTCCTTGCCCCTGCCGAAGATAAAGAAACTTCTAATTCTTAACTGGAAGTAAAACATGATAATTAAGCTAAGTGCAGCCTCTCTCTCCACTATAAAATTTTGACAATGCTCCTGGGAAAAGGTTCTTATCAAGTGGGTGAAAGTTGTTTCATTGAGCAGAGAATGATTAGACATTGTGTACACATTCTTTCTTGTGGGAATTGCGGTCAATGGAGCATTTCTCATATTGAGAGTGTGCGGTGTTGGATTTATAAGCTTATTTGAATCTCTGTATCATTTTCCTTACCCAAACTCTATGTTCCATTGTTCCTATTAAAAATTTGTTCCACGAGTGGGAATTTGTGCCATAATGAGGCATGATTTTTTTTAAGCCATTTTTCTTGAAACATGGTGATAGAAAAATCACCTAGCATAGTTTTGCCTTTGCAGTGTACGATTTCAACACAGGCGATCTAGTTATAAAGAGCTTCTTTACATATGTGATGGGGACAACAATGGAGTTCTGTACCATGCAGGCACATCATATGGGGAACATCCTTGGGTTAATCCTGTTCTAGCCAAGGTGAGTCCTCATTTTATTTTTTGAGGTAATCATAGGCTAGTGTATCCATTTATAATACAAGCTTATCATCCTTTCAGAGAATTACTATTACCGCCAGCAGTCCCACATCACGGCATACTGATCCTAAGGTTTTGGTTTCAAGAACATACCAGGTGTGATGGGTTTATACTCTTGCCAAAGTTTCTTTTTAACTCATATTCCTGCCAACTAAATTGAGTTGCCTGTATCAGGGAACATCTTTTGCCGGGCCTCGAATGGAAGATGGACATAACTGTGCATGGTGGATGGTTGATCTTGGCCAAGATCATCAGGTGAACTGTAAATCCATTGTAACATAGGAATTCATTACAGTTCACACTAAATAGAATCATGAAACGGACACAAGTTGTTATAGATCTCATATTCTCATCTAGCTTATAGTTTATGAATAGGAACTGATGGCAGCCCACATTACCTGTTATCAATAAGTCTACAAGGATAAAAGTCATGATCGCAATTCTTGGTTTTCTTTGGAAATAACCTTCTAATTCTAATGCATTGACCTTGATAAATAAATGCAGCTTATGTGCAACTACTACACCTTGAGGCAGGATGGGTCACGTGCCTACATAAGATTTTGGAATCTTCAGGTGAAAATGGTCTCCGGCATATTCTTTTTGTTGAGCTCTTGAGTGTACCATGGGTATAACCAATTCTTCATTTTCACATCTCAGGGATCTTTAGATGGAAGAACTTGGACAAACTTGCGAGTACACAACGATGACCAAACAATGTGTAAGCCAGGTCAATTTGCATCTTGGCCCATTGTCGGACCTAATGCCCTGCTTCCATTCCGATACTTTAGGGTTGTTCTTACTGGACCTACTACAGATGCTTCCAACCCTAAAAACTTCTGCATTTGCTTCCTCGAACTTTATGGCTACTTCCACTAATTCGCTTTGGATAATAAAAATAGATGTGTCTGGGGCATTGTCTCTGATTTCATTTGATTTATACAGTCCAATAACCTTGTTCTGCAGAGATATATTCCACCTGCTCTTTAGAACTTAAACTTACATGGAATAATTTTTGATCAAATATTGTCCAGATGTTGTCTCATTAAGATGTGCTCATATATGCTAGCTAGGCCTAGTCTATAGACTAAATATACCATATGCATTTGGCATATTTGCATCAGTTTTCAAGGGTAGGTTACTGAAAATTTGAAAGCAGTTTTATTTAATTTTGTACTAAAAGGAGTCCATATCAACCCTTCCACCAACAAGTTAATAACATCTGAAAAGATTGAATGAAGAAAAAAGGACACTGGGGTCTGAAATTAAAAATAGCTTTCTAGTTGCAAAATATAGCACAAATCATCTGAAAAGCGGACCACATGTTAAGGTCAATGAAATTAAGTAACAATCTGCTATCCCAATACATGCATTCAAAGAGAATGTACATCAAGATCCAGATATGAAAGATATTTTCCCATATGCGGGAACTTTTAACTTGTCAAGAGCATGGATCTTAACAGAAGATGCCACTTGGTAACTGATCAGGAATGCCAACGCTTCAGGGAGTATAGGATAACAGACTATGTTGTGAGCAGATCACCTACGAACTGGTGCTCCACCCCTACCAGGTGTTGTTCCACGGCCAGCAGCCTGAGCCTGCACATAATAGAATTAAGAATTGGTCATATTCCCTCCATATAAACAGGTTGTGCATAGCTACTAGCTAGTCAAGCAAACAAGGAATTTCAAATGCAGCCTGACAAAAAAACTAACATTAGGTGCTAGTTCACCAGCAAAAGACTCTTCCACATGAAAATTCACAGGACAAGCACATTATATTTAAGTTAACTAGGCATGTTTCTTTGAAGTTACATAAACATGTTTATTTGAGAGACATACACGGGTCAAATTATTAAGCTCTGATCACATGCTTCTTTGAAGTTACATTTTGCATGAATCCTTGAACTGACAACCAAAGCAATATTCCAAACATTGTTGGGGCCGTCTACATGTATCCTTTAGCAAAATTTCTTGGAATTTTTTGCCCTTATTCTCCTCATCCACTCTATCCTATCCTATGCAATGATGTTTTCTTTGATAAGCCAAGTGTTCTCACGTTAATCCTCACTACTTTCCATGTTAACTGAGGTTTTACCCCTATCTCTTTTAGTATCTCCCAACTGAGTTCTCTAACATTTCCTCACAAGATCACTAATATCTTTACACTCCACATGCTCCATCCTAAAACGATTTTCCCATATCTTATATTCAACTGGCACTACCCCAACTTCTCATCGAATGGCCTCATTCTTAATTTTATCCTTTCTGGTGCTACCACACATCAACCCAAGCATTTTCATCTCTGCTACCCATATTTCAAGGCAACACTCATTGTCATACAACATATCTGGTCATACATCTACTGATCTACCCTATAACGTAGAACTCCTGAGTCCTTGTTGCACTTTAACCACCCTCCAGTGATCTTATTTCTAGCATAACACAGAACTCCTGGTCTTTCAATCTTTTTGAAATATAGGTTCAAGTTATATAAAATAGCATAACCGAACTGCGTCTCACCCCCTATTTTGCTATTATGTTTTCTTGAACTGACGTGCACAGTTAATTATTATGTTTTGAGTCATATTAAAATACAAACAATGTGGGGAAACATACTCTAGCCCGCATCGCAACAGCTCTACCCCTGCCAACTCCAAGAGATGAGCTCTTTCCCTTCAATATGTCAAAAAAAACATGAGTCAGAACAAGTAAAGGAAGTGCAAAAATCTGATAACTTTATCATGAAAGGTACCTTGATCCGAGCATCCAAACGCTTGAACATTGGAGCATTCTTCAACATGTCTGGTATGACCATAAACCTGTCAAAATTTGAGGTTGTTGCCAAAGACTGTTATGAGAAAATAACACAGAGAATGGCAAGTAATCCAAGACATTTAATTACGCTACCTGACTTTGCTGCCTCGAATGAAAACGTGTTCAAGCTGTGAGACCTTCCCATCCTGCAGAAGATCCAAGCAAAGTAAATTAATAATGGAAAGTGGACATTATTTAAGCTGAAATAGCAATCCTCTTTAGGTTTAGGATCGAACTGATAATCAGAAAGACAGAAACTTATAAAAGAATATCATATCACTCTTTACAAATAGAATGAGATGACAGGTTTGATAAATGAACATCAACAGAGAGTAAAACACCATTAAATAACTTTTTGGGCATTAAAATATGCACTCCCATCTCATAAACAATTCCATCCCCATTACGATATCATAAAACAAGTCCAGCTTCATAACATCACATAGTTTCATAATTGTGGGCAATCTACCTAGTGCAAATATCCATAACAAGCACAAGAAATAGAAATTAACAAGAAAGAGAAGTTCACAAAGTGAATCTCTGAGTAATATTGCACAATCTTAGCAAATGAGTTGAAAAACAAAAACAATTTCCTTTTCTTTCTCCACTAGCTAAACTTCTCGTCCAACTCATTCAACATAGGGTTCTTACAAGAATTACACTACATCATCAAATTCATCAGATCCAGCAGAACACTAATTCTAGTTCCAGCACTAATCTCTAGGGTTCCAACAGTAGCACAAGATGAAAACACACAGAAATGGATAAAAGTTACTACCTTGGCGGTGTATGTGATGTTCTCGAGCTGGCAGTTCCAGTTGTCTTCACACTCGATCATGCTGCCTCTGTAAAGCTCTCCGCTCTTCAACTCTACAGTGACGATGTGCCCAGACGCCTCGTGCAGTAGCTTCACTGGTATTCCCAAGCTCCTGCTCATGGCTCTCTCTTTCTTCCTCTGTAAAACCCTAGCTGACCCCAATTTCAATCCTGCTCTGCTAATTTCGCTCCTCTCTCTGTTGCTGCATTAATTTAAACCATTTTTATATTTTTATTTACCATTACCGAAACTAAACAGGGGTATTTCCGTAACACCACCATAGTTTAGGTTTAACCCACGTAACTCGCATAACTTGTTTAATTGAACAAACCTTTATTGTGTCATTTGATTCGTTTATTATCAAATATTTTTAAGAGTACACTTGTAAAGCACGAACATGATTATTATATGTGTCGTGTTAACCCGCTTGTAAACATGTCATGTACATGTTATGTAATTCAACTAGTTTAATAAACGGGTCGAATTCGTGTTGACTCACTTAACTTAATACTAAACTTTCAACACAACCCGTGAACACGAATTGTCACCCCTACTCTCAAGAATCCTCATACACAAAGTCCGACTATTGGATGAGAAGTTGAGTGGCAACCATGTTGTAGCATTGATAGTATTTTGTCCAATGACTAGGGCAAGGATGTGACCAATTGGTGATGCTGACCCAACTTCTTCTTCTCACATGTTGACAACCCAAAATTCCTAACAAAAAAAGCTTTGTTCATGAATACTTTGTTAATGCGAAAACTGCTAAGCAAGACCCCTAGTATAAACAAAAAACGGGCAAGCTAAGACTTAATTTACAAAAAGCAAAGCTCTTAGTTAGGGTATATTACTATATTATAAGATAAGAGAAGTATGTCATACTTAAAAATTCTCTAGGAGCTTCAGTATTCTAGTAAGAATAACAAAGCGAGTAAGCCGAATTTAAGTAAATCAGTACAAAACTAAGAGTAAGAAGGATTCTAGACAAACAGCATTCGCAATACTTAAAGCGAATAGATTTACTACCTTGGATTCTTAAGCTACTCATTTTAATAATGAAACTGCAAAGATGCAGGGATTCTTATCATTAATTTCCTGCTAAAGTGTTCATCAAAAAAAAAAATTTCCTCCTAAAGTTAATCAAGGGAGGAAATTAATTACAGAGACAAAGACTATTTAAATTTAAGAGTTTGCCAGATACTTCTAAGTTACTTTACCGATATTCTTTGCAAGGGTTTCTATTATGTCTTTTAATAATAAGAAATCTCTAACCTTTCACATGTCTCGCTCATTATTATATATAAGGACTTACCCCGAGTAAAAGCTTTTTATTACATACACTAAAATTTGGATACCGGTTCAGTCTTTACAATTCACAAAGAGTAGCTTTACCAAACACAAGACAAAGAAGACATTCCTTATTAGACCCCTTTTCTTAATACCTGGCTTTTAAGAAGCATATACTATATAGAGACTATCTGCTAGTATATAAAGACTTAGGTATCGTTTGGTACCCTGATTTTGCATTGTAAAGTGACAAAGTCAAATGTAAAGTTCACATTACTATGTTTGGGTAAAATATGTCAAATGAGAGAGAATGTAAAATACAGATTCC
>JAYMSZ010000317.1:0-21635 GCA_036897665.1 Pelargonium citronellum
AATATCGTAAGTCCGTATATTTTTACTTGAGTAAGATAATTATCTTATTAATAACATTAGTCTATAATAAAAATAATTATATACATACTTTTTTATAATATGTTTGTAAGCACATGTTTATTGCTATTTTTATTATCTTTAAATATTTAAATACTGGTGCGACGCACGAGTCATTTTGCTAGAATTATAATATAATTTGTGACTCAAATAGCAATGTTGTCGAGGAATTTTGTATATGTAGCAAATTAGAAAGAAACAAAGAGGCAATTGCGTCGATAAGGCGCGACTAACAAAGGCTCGAACTTTACCAGGGAGCCAAATAATTTCATTCTATTGCAATTCGATATTCGCGCCAATAATCGAAACGTCGAAACTTGGAGGGCAAAGAAGTAAATTCGAATAAAGCAGAAGGCTAATATGGTCAATGCAATCAACCGTGAACTGCACTGCACTGCACTTTCCACGCCTTTTTCATCTGCAAAAAAATATCACAGGAGCATGATCCCAGTGTTCTTCTCCAGTTTCTGCTGTTATTTTCTCGGAAAGTTTAGCGGAACGCATAACTTGTTTGTGAAATTCTGGAGTGGCACCTGATAAATACCAATTCCGTCACTTTCTCGGGAAAATTTTCCGGTCTACGTTTGATATAGGTGTGTGTAGATTTTATCTTATCTTTCATCTCTGCTCGAGAACATTTTAGTGTGATCCTCCCTTCTCATGATACGATTGGCAATTTTTATCTGATTAAACTATGTTCGTAGGTTTGAGTTCTGGTATAATCAAGGTTTACTTGAGTGTTGTTGTTAGGGTCGATTAGGGTTTTGGAAGGGATTTGTGTCTTGTATGACCGTATCACTGTGGCATTGCTATACTTGGATTTGATTTTCAGGGCTTTTGCTTGCGCCATTGTTGTATGTATTATAGTGTTTTGTGGAGGTTACTTGAAGTAACATACTCTGGAATGGGATCCAGCAGAATGACATTTGTGAAGTAAAAGGATGTAATTTTATGCCTTCAACCAACTTATTAGCAGTGAGTTGCACCTAGCTGGAATTAGATCTAAGAGCATGTAGCTCCAATTGATCCCGGATGCAATTTAAGTACAATGCTACTTCTGTCCCATATAGGTAATTTGAGAGTTGAATTAGAGGAAATGCTGTGATTTGAATAGCTAGCATACTATTTTTGGTATGCTGGTGCACACCGGAACAAGGAAAACAATATACATTGTATGTCCCTTTGCTTAGAGTTTTCTACATATGCTTTTACCAATTTCCCCCCTCTCCCAAGTCCCAACGTATGAAAGATTAATAAAGGAAGTTCATTCATTACTCTCTGTCACTTTAAGTTTGGAAAGAAGCCATGTTGTTGGGCTTCACTCGGTCTTTCCAAAGAGACAAGGGAAATGTAACTTCCTGTTTACTGGATTCCCTTAGTTGATTTATGTTGTAAGCTTTGGAATAGTTTAACAGTTTAAACTAATAAAATCAAATTTGCCCCATTTCCAATTATGTATTAGTGGGGTCTTTTGTACAACTACTACCCGCATAACTCTTATTCGTGGAATCTTGCTTGCTCCTTTTACCACAGTAAAATAGTAGTTTAAACTGAATATTAGAGAATGTCATGATGTTGATGCTGGAAACCAAATTTTGAAGCATACCGTTGGACCTATTATATTGATAATGGTACAAAGATACTCAATAAACTTTCCTTTGTATGCTCTATTTATGCATGAACCAACATAATGGGATTGAGCTTTTCTCTGCATGCAATTTTTCTACTTTATATGACTTCGCATCTTGCTTCTGACTTTCATTGCCCGTCTTAAATTTGATTTGCAATTTTTTCCATGGCATGCAATATGTTTTGATGATGTTTAATCTATTTAAAAGAATATAAGTATGCATGTTCTTTGCTTATCCCACATTGTTTTGGCACATACAACTGAAGTAATGGCAAATGATTCCCGATCCAGTCTCAAGATTATGGATGACAAAATTACCAATTCAAAAGGCAGGCACGTAAATGGTAATTCATCAATTATTGTGGGCTCTGAAGTTAGAAGGTCAGGTAGAGAGGCATCTTCAATGAAAACGATGGAGCCCAGCCCTTCAAGTACTTGGAAGTCTGAGCAGCTTGAAAAGTGGACTCCAACAGCTCCCCCTGTAAAGAGGAAATCTGTGATGGTTGTGAAGCATATGCCAAGTCCTTTGAGGAGGTCTGAAAGAAGTAAGATGTGGCCGTCCTCGAGCTCTTCAGGATCAAAGTCTGAAAAAAGCTCAGGTTCATTAGACGCAAAAAAGACTAATGACGAAAAAGAGAAAGGTGTAAAAAAATTGACACTTGAAACTAAGGAGGTTACGGAAAGTGAGAAGCAGGATACTAAACCTGTTCAGATGAATAAAAAGAGGATGAATGCTCGTGCTTACAAGGCGCTTTTTATTACGAAACCATCAAAGCAAGTTAATGCAACAGGTACCTGACTTATCATTAGTAGTACTGATATTGTTTGATACATAGACCCTACATTAGTTTTATTTGTATTTTTAATCATTCTCTTTTGGTGGTGTGAATATACTCTAACTGCAAGCCATATATGGAAGGAGAGTGTCATTATGAATATTCATTGTTTTTAATTATGGCAGTTTGGTTTTCGTGCTGATTCTCTTGTTTATTTATCGTCCTCTCTTTGCAATTTCCCCCTTTTTGTTTGTCTAAATAGAATTTTTGCAATTTAATGTTTGAATAATTGTCTGAACAACTACTCTTTTTTATAGGCTGAACAACTACTCTTTTTTATAGGCTGAACAACTACTCATTTATTTGTTTAATATCCTAAAATTTTGCAGATCATGGTAAGGAATTGAATAGGTTGGATAAGACAGACAGCGAAAATTGCAGGGGCAAGAGTTCGAATCAAGTTGACAGAAATGATCACTGCAGCCAAAAGGAGAGGAAAGCACTGATGAAAGAATGTGTTGGGAGGGCAGGTATGTCTTCCTCAAGCTGGAAGCTTAGTCATGCAGAGAAAGCTCTTGAGGTTCAAAATGGAGATGACTTGCAAATTGTTAAGAGCGATGATAATGGCCATGTTGATTGCACTGCAATTGAAAATTTGCGGTCAACAGAAGTGGTAGGATCTACTTTAAATGGAATACTACCTGATGAGAATGTTAGTCTGGAAGCGGATCATAAAGTTGCTTTTCTCAAAAGAAAAAGAGATGTAGACGTGGATTCAGAGGGAAAAAGGACTGAGAAATGTGACACATGTTTGAAAAGGCAAAGGTTTTATTCAAATCCTTTTCTCTAAGTGATTGTTCAGCGTGTGTTATGCTTTTAATTACATGCCAGAATGGGAAATAGACACCGAGCTGGTTTACATTCTTAAGCATCATGATGCTAATTATGTGGTATATTTTATTACTATACCATGGAGGGATGTGTTTTAAACACCATTTGTCAGCATCATCTCAAATGTCATTATGAATATTATATATTTTTTTTCTAGATCTATATGCACATGCTGATTCCAGTCTCTTATAGCTTATTTGGTTTATCATTCATGATTCCTGTGTATAGAGATGGTCCTAATTAATTACAGCTGATATTATAAACTTTTGATTTATCTGCTTGCAACTCCTGTGTATAGAGATGGTCCTCATTAATCTCAGCTGATATTATACACTTTTGATTTATCTGCTTGCAACTCCTGTATCTCTTCGATGATTTTAGGAATTCATATAAGTGTAATTCTGTAGTTTCTTTGCACAGACAAAACATGGTCTTCCCTTTGTTCAGCTTAAATGAGTCTTTTCTTTTGTTAGTGTTCCCAGTTAAAGTACACAATTGACAAATGCACTCCAAACCTTTTGTGAAAGGTTACATGAAACCATGTCTATGATTATTGGTGTAGTTCATGGTGAAGGTCATGTATATTATGCTAATTTATGGTTATATGGCTCAGATTGTTTCTTAGTACATAACAAACAGGAATTTGTTTGGCATAGATAACAAAGGGTTTACTATTGATGCAACCAATGTTTTTTGTTGGTTAATTTTTTCAGTGCACTGCATAGCAAACTCAAAAATGGTTTTCCAATTTGTCTCTCTTGAGACAAATGCTGTTCAACATTTTGATTTTTGGCCTTCTCTTTTCTTGTCTAGCCAATGTGAATAATGTATATGCATTCTGCAGGGTAGATTGTATGTCAGAGAAGCAGGAGCTTTGCTCTTGCAAAGTAAAAGTAAATCATAAGTTGCCCAAGGCAGCTAATGAAAAGGTTTGTTTGTTTTCTGTGATTCTTATTTCTTTTTCTGTGTTTCAGTTTATATCTTCATCATCGTTTGTTAGTTTCACTTTAAGATGTCTATTTTTGGTTCTATTTTTGTAGTTCAAAAATTAAACCCAACCAGATTTGGAAATGTATTCATCTTTTTTGTCTTTACATTGTTGTGGCACTTCTTTCTGATCTGTGCATCTCTTTTGCTGTTGACCAGTTGGTGTGTCATTTCATTACCCATAGTTTTTAATTCCCTTTTTTATTTTGATTAAATTTTCACATGAAGATTGTTGAAGATGTAATTCAAATTTGATTAGGATTAGATTAGAACTAACTATAAATATTGTTAGAATTATATAAGAAAAAGATTCAAACTTATTAGAGTTTATCAAGTAGGAATAGGACTATTATAGCTCTCAAAAATATTGTTAAGTTCAATCCATAAAGTAAATTAAACAAGAATCATCAAGAGAGAGCAGGGATGGCAATTTGCTCCAAACCCGATAGGGACCCAAAATTCTTTGTGTTTCTATTTGTGAAGGCACCTAGTCCTCCAACCATCTATCTTAATAGTTTACTCTTCTCAGAAATTTTTTATTGCAAAGCTTCTTGCAAAGAGGAAACTACAACTGGGAAATGTTTAAAATTCTGGTAAATGAAGAGTAGCGTTTCTCCCTCATTTTTAGTTTGTGGTTGCTTCATTTAATGTGCCTCTAGTGTGCGGTCTTGAAGCTTCTTAGTTGAGGTGGGTTATTGGTTTTGTAAGTTGGGAAGTTGATTGTTGTCCTCGGTATTCGGAATACATCTTACAGGACTACATGATTAATGTCCTTGATTCTTAGTCTGAGATACATTAGTATCAAAGAGTACAAATTTTGGTCTTAATGGATATCACATTTGACTGTGTATGTACTCAGCGTATGAGAGCGTGTTTCTTCATTGGCTTGAATTGTACTAGTTTTTCTTTTTCTTCCTGAGATTCATATACTACTGCCTTTTGTTCCTGCCAAAACTTATGCATGCTAAGTGAATAGGTTTTGCTGTCATATCAGTATAATTCAGAACTCGTATGCAGTTCGTTACATTTATCCTATCTGATTAATCTTACTTGTTATGAATATCATCCATTTTTCTGATGAATTGTATTAGGATAGAGGGAGACTTGAAGCTGGGATTACCACTGCAGTGGTTCAAATACATGACAGTGACACACAACCTCCTGTTGATCTTCAAGTCGATGGTGATCACAAAATATGTCTGGTGTGCAATCGTGGTGGAAAGCTTTTGTGGGTATTTCTTTCCTCATTGGTGATTTATTACTGCGATCATCTTTTAGTAATTGCTGAATCTACAAAAGGCTTGTTCTGTTAATTATCACTTAAAGAGCTCTGATTTTTTGTCATACAAGTTCATTTTCAGATTATCCTTTCCTGCATTGTATTTCTCCATCTGTTTTTTTAATGTGTATCAATTGATGAAGAGAACAATGACAAGTGATAGTGCCAAGGTATCATTTCTGGGGTTGTATATTAAGCAACATGAGAGGGTTACGATTTATAGTGGCAACTTTATATTTGGATGTATCATATCACTGGGCTTAAATCTATGTAAAAATTAGAATACTGCCTGGCATCTTTATATATGTTTCTTTTTTCTTATTTTTTTTCCTGTTTGATGATTCAGGTGCTGTGAAGGAAGAGGATGCAATCGAAGTTACCATTTCTCATGCTTAGACCCTCCCTTGGGGGATGTTCCTCTTGGATTTTGGCATTGCCTTCGTTGCTCTGAGAAGAGGATAGAATATGGTCCACATTCAGTGTCGGAAGTAGAGTCAATTTGGGACTGTAAAGAACTGGAGGTATCAGAAGCTGGGGGTATGGGGAAAAAATACACTGTTACTTCATTCTTTTGTATGCTGGTTGGTCAAGGGTTTTTTTTTTGCTGCTTCTTTTACTCCTTAGTTTAGTTAAGCTTTTAATTGGGTCTCGTCACTGTGTTGTATACTTATTAAGGCATTCTGGTTTCAGGATCACGGAAGCGGAAACAATTTTTTGTTAAGTACAAAGGTCTTGCCCATGCTCACAATCGTTGGGTACTTGAAAGTAAGCTGCTACTTGAAGCTCCCCAGCTTGTTGCAAAATTTAACCGTGAAAATATGGTAATAGTTCTGGCAGAAACTTCCTGTTTCATTTGTTTGGTCATTTAATGAATAATGAGAAGCAGAAATTAGTGGGATGATCGATTACTTTGTACCATAGAGTAGTGCTAAGAAGGGTGTTGTCTTCAGGTTGCAAACTGGAAGCAGGAGTGGATGGTGCCACAACGCTTGCTACAGAAAAGATTGTTGATGTCTTCGAAGCAGCGTAGTGAGGGTGATAGTGGAAGTACTGGTGATACACTAGATTGCTATAATGAGTGGCTTGTTAAATGGCGTGGTCTTGGTTATGAGGATGCTACATGGGAATTGGGGAATGCTCCATTTTTGAATTCGCCTGAAGGTAAGAGGCTTATATCAGAGTATGAACGTCGACACGCGAAGGCAGACAAAGCTTCTTTCCTTTCCAGAGCAGATAAGGTGCCACTAGACTTAGTTGAATACAAAAGTTTTTTTTTCTTCCCTTCCTGAAACATTCATTTATTTAGATTTGTTCAGTGCGATAATTATAGACTATGAAGCATCGACATTCTCCCCATACTGAGTGTCCGACGCGCAAACCGTGATTTAAAAATTAAAGAACTAAAAAAATTCCGACTCGTTAACTTCGCCTACTTTTGTCCACTTCACCATTGTCGGAATCACAGTTTAGGTTAGTGGAGCCTTTTCTCCGCTGCTTCTTCTTCTTCCTGTGTTTCTTAATCTTTTTCTTGTGATTTGAACACGGGTTAGACGGTTAGTAATTAGTATTTGGGTCATAGACATATGGGATACAGGTCTGGGCTGTGTTGCAGTTAGTGGGCTAATAATTATTGTGTTCAGTTATAAGAATGGGATGTATAGTTAGTGTTTGAAGTCTTTTCTTAGTTAAAGGCTCGTAAGCTCATTTATAAAATTGTCTTGATATTTTTTTTGGTTTATGCTAAATGAAAAATTACTAATACACATAAGGTACAATACTTACAATACTATTTTTTAATACATAAATAAATGCTTCGAGTAACGTGTTGTGCTATAGTTTTTTTTGTGTGTGTGGAAATGGCTAATTGTGTGCCCGAATCATGTCTTAAATCGTGTTGCGTGTCGGTATCGGTGCAACATAGGTTATAGATGCTTGACATGTTTCAGTGGCTGTTTTGATATTGTTATGCTGAGAAATTAGGACTTGCTTAGATTGACTAACATAATGTGAAATGTTTTTGAAGCATGTTATGTATCGTCTTGTCTATTAATGTGGTAATCAGGAGCTGTCTAATTTGCTGCATTTTAAGCTCAGTTTTCAGTAAATAGTTAGAGGCCTGCTTTCTTTCATATCTTCCTAGTGATTTGATATATAGTAATTAATATGGTTTAGTTTGTTCATTCATCTGCTGGAACTAAATGATTCATGCTTTCCAGTTATGTGCTGTTGTTGCAACAATGATCCTTAATAGTGTATATTCTTTTTTCTTCCCCCTTGGATGACCTTGTTCTATGATAATCAACTTGCAGATATTGGATAGTGATAATCATGACATCGTTAACCAGCTCCGCATGTTTCTGCACAAGGGCCAGAATGCTGTTATTATTGATGATGCGGTATGCTTGAAATGATTTTTTCATTTTCTTGTATACCCGGCCTTTTATGAATTGCTGCTGCCTTTAGCAACTTGTTTAGTTCTGATTTTCTTATTCTTGTGATGAATGGCATTGTGTCACAATACTGAAATGTGTAATTAAATTATGAACTTGCATAAGTTTACTATATGGGATGTTATTTCGAAAGACTTGCTGATTTGTCATATGTACAAGTTTCAATCATTTTCTTGCACTGAAAAGTCTCATCTCTTTTTAGTTTGAATACTGTAAATTTTTCTTTTTGTGTGGGCTGATTTTTGTTTTGTTTTAGCCATGCTTCTTTTAATTTTTGTATCGTTGCCCATACCTGTAGTTGATTACATTTTTATGATTGACCTATGCCTTGTATGCTCCTGTGTGTCGGTTATATTGTTTTCTTTCTTAATATGAAAAGTCATGGTTCTCATGTTGATGAAATTGTATTAATGTTCTCTTGGTGATAAATGATAATATTTGGTACGAATTGTTACCTGAAGTTTACATTCAGACGTTTAAGGTTATTTAAGGCATTAGAATTATCTTCTTTTGAAATGGATGGACTGATGTGTATTTATTGTGTATAACAAACCTATAATTGCAGAAAATATAATTAATACAAAACATGGCTAACTGTCTCAAGCGGATTTAGCAGTTAGGTAGGTTTATTATATAGACTCTATATTGAGAATTTGAGATAATATTTATACTGGGCATACTAGGGGGAGGGCAGTTGCTTATGCCACTTGTTGGTTGTACTCCTTTTCTTAAAAGCTGGTATTTGGTTTTCTCTTATGTTGACTATCATATGTCCACCACACCATAAATATTGATGACAGTCTCAAAGTTTTCGAACTGTGTTCTATTAATCCATCTTCTTTCTACCCCCTTCAGAACCATTGTCCTACATGCTATTTCTGGTAATTATATCTCTATCCTGTTTTTCTCTACTATTATTTTGGCCACTCTCGTCTCTTAACATACATCTAAATGCAATTACCCTTTCTGTTCTTAGGTTTCTTGTGAACTAAGTGATGTCAGCCAAAGCTATCTTTCATTTCTATTCCTCATGGCAACAATTACTAAACAAATTTTCTTTTGTTGTTTATATGTAACCACAAATATAGCCCAGTCTATTTATGTAGCTGTGTGTTCAGGGGTGTTTTATCCATGTAAAATGAGCTGCATTGCTTATTTATTATTGTTCACCCAGACAATATACTGCACATCTTTTTACCAGTTAGCAGTTCCTTAAAAGCTATAGAACTAGCTTATTTTGACCGTAGTCCATATTTTTTTCTAGTGCATAAACTTTCCCGAACCATGATTTGCTTTATTAGGCTTCTGGTACCTGTATTATTTGCATGATGCTTGATATGCCTTGATTCACTACTTGGAGACATATTTGTCGACTGGTATCTTGCTCTATTTTGCTTCATTTCATGTGCTACTTTTATATTATCATTGCTGTTGCCAATGTATACTTGCAGGAGCGAATATTGAAGGTGATCATGTTTATAAATTCTTTGCAATCGGATGTCTCTCGACCATTTCTGATTATCATGTCTTCTGATGCGCTTTATTCATGGGAATCTGAATTCTTGCGCCTGGTACCATCTGTGAATATTGTTGTTTACAAGGGGAACAAAGATGTGAGGAAAAGTATTAGGACGTTGGAGTTTTTTGAGGAAGGTGGATGCATAATGTTTCAAGTACTGATATCCTCGATAGAAATTATTGTTGAGGTATGTCATTACAGCTCCAAAGATAAACTTGTTATTGTAATTTCTCTTTTGGACTGCATTGAGAATGAATTGTCTAATTGGTAAATTTGAACCTTATGTAACTCTTCGTTTTTGTGATTAATAATCCTTTTCACTTAGATAGTAAACACAATTTTTTTTAAAGTTGTGCGGTTTTGATGATTTCACCATACAAAGGTTTTGATTCGACTGAACTATTGGAAAATTATAAAACTTCATTGAAGAACACTTATATTTATTTTGGTAATTTTCTGTATTAATGTTTTCCATATCATTGTAAACTCTATTTCATTCATGTTGTTCTGCAGGATCTGGAAGTTCTAGACTGCATTGTATGGGAAGGAATAATAATTGATGATTGCCAACACTCCGAAATTTACATGCATTGTGAACAAATTAAGATGCTAACCACCCATATGAGGCTTCTTCTTATATGCGGTCAACTAAAGGTTTGTCATTTTTTTACTCTTCATGATTGATTATACGACTAATTACATGTGACTACTAAAAAGTTTGTTGCGAATCGCATAGCTACTCCATGTTATGCTTCATTGGACCAAACAATTACGCTGTTCAGAGGTCTTGTGAACAGAACAGACAATTTTACTCTTCGTTTAACTTTAAATATTGAAACTCATGCCGTCAAATGCAAATTTTTGATGAAAAATGAGGAAAATAATTAGAAAATTTGTAACATCATTTTGGGATGTATGATTTGCCAAATTTATATAAAATATTTTATGTGGGAACGTAATTTTATGTGAAGTGTTTTTTTTTTTTGAAATAGAAGGGAATCTATAGACAAATCTGGACATTTTCAAACTGATTTTATAATTTTTTTTATAAAAAAAAGTAGGAATTTTTTTTAATAACATGGTGCTCGAATGTCTGGCTATGGCGTCTTTTCCTTCTAATTCATGTAATTTGTTGATGGCAACATGATTATGGGTTGATTTTTTTATTAAACATATGGTAGTTAAGTGTCATGCAATGTAACATAGTGTAGTTATGTATTTTAAGACACTAATAGGTAATTATCCCTTGATTGTATTTTACTGACTGGCTGATGCTATGATGTTGGGTTCTCAGGATAATGCAGCAGAGTACCTGAAGCTGCTGTCTTTGGTTGATTCTTCCACTGATTTGTGCTATACTGATGGTTTAAGAATTAGTTCCAATGATAGTTATAGTAAATTGAAGGAAAAGTTATCCAGGTATATTGTAAATGAAGACAAGTCCAAATTTTCTAGGTTTGTTGAATATTGGCTTCCCGTTCAGTTATCAAATATACAGCTTGAGCAGTATTGCGCAACTCTGCTGTCAAATTCTATGTGCCTGTGTTCACCTTTAAAGAATGACCCTGTTGGGGCCCTCCGTGATATTCTTATATCTACACGGAAGGTAGGTTTGATTGAGTTTTCTTTTTCTCTTGCATAATTGAATGAGATTCAGATGCTGTCAGTTCAAAACTCTAATTTTATTATCCTCTAGCCTTCTGTTGGTGTGCCTCAGTGAGTGAGAGATAGACATGGATTGGAAGATCTTCTATCTGCCATCCATTGTTTTTTCAACATTTAAGTTAGATATGTTTATTTTGTTATGGAAATGCTTGTTGAACCAGGATGCATTTTATTGGTCGTCATTGTGCATTGTAAGATATGTTAGTAACACTTTTATCTGGAAAATAAATGAATAGCAGATAATATGAAACATTGAGAAATTTTACTAGGGTTGGGGTTACTTTCTATCTTAAAGGGACAAGTCTTTAATAAGGAAAAACGAATTCTGTGATGTACATGCCCGGCTATTCACGTACACAATGAGATGCAGATGCCACCTTAATAACTTTGGGATTCTTTGGGAGATTTGAAAATTGGTTTTATTCAGTTACAAAATATAGTTTGATTCTTTAGTCTTATCAGAATCTACAAAAAGTACAAGCTCATTAGCTTGTAAAACCTTCTCCCAAATTTGATCATTAAAGATAGAACTTCAGTACTTGTTGCATATGAAAGATCTTTGGATTAAACAATAATTTATGAGATAGAGATACTATCATTTTATAGTCTATTAATTGAAAGATGCTTACATCTATTTCCTTTACAGTGTTGTGATCATCCCTATATTTTGGATCCTTCTCTGCAACAAGTATCATTGACTGGAGGTCTGGTTTTGGATTTTGGAATAAAAGCTAGTGGCAAGCTACAATTACTAGAGTCTATGCTTATGACGATAAAGAATCAAGGTTTAAGAGTACTTATATTATATCAGGTGCATGTTCTACCGAGTTTGATTCTTCTGTTATTTGCAATTTTTATTTGTGCAGCATTTTCTACTTTTAAAGTGCTGCATTGCAGGCAATGTTAGTGTTATATGTCTTAACTATGATTTCATTGTGTTTTATGTCTACTTACCTGTGATTGTTTTGTTTCTTTCCAGAAAAATTAGAGGATATGATTTCTTGAGAAGATATTTCTCTGTCAAGCACAATCTAATGTTTTGCACAATTCTAATGTTAGCTGATGCTGTCACATTAGAGTGTTAAAAATGAAGTAATTCTGCTTCAATGTAGTTGTACAGTTCTCATTTTTCATGTTGCCCTATAAGTATTGATGCTTGTTTACTTGCATGTTTTCATTACAATATTAGTTATTCTGTGTTTGAATGTGAGTGTCCTTGTTATCACATCTATGTTTATTTGATTGACAGTCAATCAGCGGTTTTGGTAAAGAATCTATGTGTATAGGAGATATACTGGATGACTTGATGCGACAAAGGTTTGGTAGTGATTCATACGAGCGTGTTGATGGGCTGGCTGCCTCTGCAAAGGGGAAGCAAGCTGCTTTGAACAAGTTCAACAACAAGGATTGTGGGAGATTCATATTTTTATTAGAAACCCGTGCTTGCCTTCCCAGCATCAAACTGTCATCAGTTGATACTGTCATCATATTTGGTAGTGACTGGAACCCTGTAAATGATATAAGAGCTCTGCAAAAGATAACAATTGAGTCACAGTCTAAGCAGATGAAAGTATTCCGTTTATATTCATATTGCACTGTGGAAGAAAAATTTTTACTGCTTGAAAAGCATGACATGTCTCGGGATAGTAATTTACTGAACTGTACTACTAGCCACAAGCTGCTAATGTGGGGGGCGTCATATCTTTTCAGTGAGTTGGACAAATTTCATGGTTGCAAGACTGCAGTATCCAGTGCTGGTACCATGACCGAGGACTCTCTATTCAGAAATGTAGTCCAGGAGTTTCTAACCATACTTTCTCAAAGTGACAGAGAAAATAGTTCAAGCAAGTTCATCTTGAAAGTAAAACAGAATGGATCAACTTACTGTGGGAATTTTCCATTGCTTCATGAGCGTGAAAATCAGTTGACTGATGAAGAGCTGCCACAGGTTTTCTGGAAAAAACTTCTGGAGGGTAAGCATCCTCAGTGGAAATATCAGTCAAGCAAGCCTTCATCACAAAGGAACAGGAAAAGGGTTCAATGTTTCACTGAGTTACCAGATAATCTTGAGGTTGGGAATGAAGGAGTTGCGAAGAAACACAAAAAGATGGTCAGCCATTGTATTGATCCACCCACCCTTAATTCGGGACGAGATAAAGGAAAATTAGCTGCTGGAAGCAATGAAGGTAAATTGTTGATAATGCACTAAAGAGCAATAATTTTCTGTGTATATCATTATTTCTTGACAAGATTTTTCTTGGTAAAATAATTTGCAATCTGAAAACATTTCTTGCATCTGCAGGAGGTTCTAGAACTTCACTGAATGACGTGTATGAATCTTCATCTCCAACTTCTCATACACACACAGTTGAATGTGAGGGAGGAAGAAAATTGTGCGAAGATCAGAAGAGTCTTTATCTTCTTTTGAAGCCAGACTTATCCAAACTTTGTGAAACTTTAAAACTCTCGGTATGAATATCACTTCCCTACTAAGAATTTTACTTTGTTAATTTTTTATACCCTCCGTCCCAAAATGAGTATAATCTTTCCTTTTTAGAAAGTTAGTTATGCATGAATTACCAATAATTTTCCTATAATAATTTAATTAGAGTCCGTTGAATTTGCTACAACACACGCGCATGGATACAAAAGGAAATGTGAAACACCAACTTCTTTACAATTCCTAAAAGAAATACAACACTCTTTTTGGGACGAAGAGAGTATCATTTATTTTTGTTAGAGGACCAACTATACTTATAGTTGCAGGCCACAATATTAACTTTATAGTCTATCACGCCCCAACACGTGCAAGCTCATTTCCCATGCACAAGTCTTCTTTTTGCCTTGTGCTGAAATTTCAACATTTTTCTAGTCTAGGTGGCAACATGACTTGATCTTGTGAACTTTAGGAGGCTCTAATACCATATTAGAGGACCAACTCAACTAAAAATTTAAGTTGATAGTTGAAAGCCCTATATTCTTTTGGGTGAAATGACGACCTATATCGTTATTCCATGTAGAAGGCCAGTAAAGATGATTGTTTCATCTTCAAAGTTTGGACATAATTATTCTAGTAAAGATTGATGGACGATTCTTTCAAAAAGATTAGTTTTTATGGGCGTTCTTTTATGATTAATGATAAATGATTCATGAGGAGTAAAATTGTTTGTAGGACTCACTGCTATATCTGTACTGCATTTTCAAGGGAGAACAATGGTTTTTAAGGGATGCATATATTTTTAAAATATTGGATATTGTAGAACCATGGGTAGCTTTATATGTAAACCTTTTGGTGTTATTTCTACATTTTGGAATGTTGAACGACCAAATATCTATGACATTGTTGATTTTATTGAACATGGTTGGTTGGTAACTTATAAGCCTTTTGACCTTGCCAACCTTGCCCAACCAGTCAAACCCATTTTCTTATCCACGTGTTATAGTAGTGACACTAAATCCTAAATTCAGGGCTTCTCTAAGACCTATGAGATATCAATCTTGGGGCTGACACAAATGAGCACTCTGTTATGTTAAGTGAAGACTAGTGAGTATGCAATGGAATTCACGTTGGGAATGGGAAAAGCATCTCTACCATGATTAAATCAATGCACTACAAGTGAATATAGAGAGGATTGAGAGAAACAATTGTGGAAATGATTAGTGGGTGATCAACAACTGATCTACCAAAAGTCTATTTATGCGTTTAAAGAATGTGTATTTATACTCATAGATATTGGTGATGAGATGGCAACCTCTGAATGGTCAGTGATGATGAGATCATGGTATGTTCATTGATGACATCATCCTTCTTGGGATTCCTGGATGAAGTCATTGTGAGGGGGTCTTAGAGTTATCTCCAGGACGTACCTTTCAAGGAAACCCTGTCATGAGGTGAGACACCCACTTACCAACTGAGTGTAGTGTAGGGTGGTTTGAACCTCGATGAGGGTCTTCTACCTCGAGGACGTGATCTCCTTGAGTCTTGTTGGAGAGAGTCCTGTATGACAGTGCGTGGTAAGCAGATCCATGCTAATGCCAAATGAGGACACTTAATGAGCAGTTAGGTCCTTGACGAGGATACCAAGTCTTTGTATTGGACTTTGGTGAGTGAGGTACTGGGAGAGGACCTGGAGAGGAGATCCTTAGTGAGGACTATTGAGAATAGTCCTTAATAAGAATTCACTTGTTGAGGACTCCAGGGCTTTGTAACGCCTCTGGTAGCAGTTGAGTACTTGGTGAGCTCTTGGATGTAAGTTATACCTTGGTGGATGCTGGTGTCGTCACTTGATGAGAGTTTGAGGGCGCAGGTGCAGCGCCCACAACCATGATCGGAACTCATTTGAGTGGTGGCCACGGGCGTGGGTTTAGGGTCACGACCTTGGGCTGCTCTTAAAGTTGACGACTCCACTTAGAGTTGACCTCGTTTTGCCTGATTCTCGTCCCAAAGGAGTAACATGAGTTGTGTGACGCGGTTTCCTGATGCACGTGTCTCCTTGTGAGTGGCCAGTTATAGCTGAATATTATGTATCACCATTAACTTATGAAGCACTGATTTGGACACAAGCACAGGGTATGATACAGACGTGGTTTGTTATTTTGCTGAAGTAAAAAAACATAGGACAAGATATGTCATCACACATAGTTTTTTTAAATTACAAATATATATTTAAGGTGTAATAAGTTGTATGAATAATATTGAAGTTAAAGTTAACATTGAACATGTGATTATGGATTTGATGGAGCATGGTAATCTTTTCAGTATATGTAGCAGTCATTCTCTGACGATATTTTGATGCAATGACATATATGCAGGAGAATATCAAGGATATGGTTGATAAGCTTTTTGAATATGTTGTGAATAATCATCGTATCAGTAGGGAACCCGCAACCATTTTACATGCTTTTCAGATATCTCTGGTAAGAATATTGTTTTTGTATGACATAAGTGCTACGGAATTATTATCTGTTTATTGGATGTACCTCTTGATTTCGAAATGAAATGTAAAATATTAGACAATCTTGCTTTTGTAAATATCAAAAAATGATTTGAACGAGATTTTATTTTATTTTATTTTTACTGTGTATTTTCTTACCTCAAAGGAAAAGTTGAGGCTTCTGACTTGATTTGATTGAAAGTTCCATCTTATTTTCCTTAAGTTTACCTACAGACTATAGTAAATATATAGGAAACCAGAAATCATGAAATTTCTGCAAAGAAATTTTGCCTCTTTCAAGTATATATTTTTGGGGCTATTGTACCCAGGGATTAGATTGAAACTACTATTTGAATCTTTACGTTCAGTTGCATTTTTTTACTTGCAAAAACTGTTTTATGAAGGTCAAAACCTTTGCTGTTAGAAAATAGAAACTAGGTCATTAACTCTTTTTTTTTTTTTGAAAGAAACTGGGTCATTAACTTTATTCTGGTATATGAGTTTAGAAAAGCTTGAAATGACTGCATTACATTGCTGTTGACTTGTCGCACGTGTATGTTACATTTTTGAATGTCTGAACTTAAATCCACTATAATTAATTACCATGTGCATACATAAAAAAAAAATAATTACCATGTGCATTATACCTAGAATAATGAATTACCATATGCTTTGTTATGGTTGCTCTTCTTATAGTATGTATATCAATGTTATGTGCAAATTTTCAGTGTTGGACTGCTGCTTCTCTGCTGAAAGAAAAGATTGATCACAAACAATCACTTGACCTCGCAAAGCAACATCTAAATTTTTGCTGCACTCTAGAAGAAGCAGATTGTTTCTTTTCGAAAATGTGCTGCTTGAAGCATATGTTTTTATATCGTACTGGATATCTTAAGATTGCCAACTCTCCAAATTCTTCCTTTTCATCTAAAGATGTACCATCTGCCAGTTCAAACGCTTCAAACCAGGAGCAAGCAGATATTGTAGACCTGTCACCAGGTATAAACAAATTGGTAGAAAGAGATATCTCCAGAAGTACAAAAAAATTGCAGAAAAAATGCGAAAATCAGCTATCCAAACTTATCAAGAAGGAACATGAAGAAGTAAATGAGATATACAGAATCTACGAGGAAGAAAAGGCAGAGCTCGAAAGGAAGCACAGAACCGAGTTGGCTGTTGTTCGCTGTCTTGATAGGAGTTCAGCAGGAGCAGATAGACTAAAGATGCTGGAAAATGCTTTTGCTACAAAAATTGAACAACACAAACAACAGTTGAACACACGCCTTGAAGATCTTAGGGAAAGGCAACTTTCTGCTCGGAAAAAGGAGGAACAGAGATTTTGCCTTTTGGAGGATGAGGTAAAGTCTTGGTCACGGGATGAATTATTAAATAGGCTGGTGTCTGATGAATCACGGTGTGAGTTAGAAAACCTGCAGACCATTGAGCAAGTTAGAGTTGATGATGGTGACGAGAACGCCGCTTTAGACAAGCAGAGTACCGACAAAATTGCACATAGCTTGCCAAGTGATGTAGTAAGACCAATTGAAACTCCCAATGGTGTTACCTATGATGTTGTAGGATCTGGTGAACAGATTGGAGCAGTCACTCATCCAAGTGAGAAGGATAAGTTGGATACTGTGGGCTCAGCTGGAGGGTTTGAGCATACTTCAGGTGCTACTGATCCAACACACTTTATCTCCATGAATTTGGAAAACCATTCTCCTGATGTAGCTAAATTAAGTATGCCGGATACACAAATTCCATCAGAAACTCATGAAACTGTCAGGTTTAGTGATGATCCAACACATGCTTTCATTGTGGATCCACCCTTATCTGGAAGCAGTTCTAATGGAACCATGTTAAACTTGATTGATGGAGAGGTTTCACATCAACTGCCTGGAACTTCCCATTTGAGTGACAGTCCACAATCACCTGATGAACAATTACCAGGTGGTTTGCCTGAGACGTTGAGTTCCCATGATGGTATGGATGTTTTTCTTTCCACAAATCCTACTGTAAATGTAACAATGAGTTCCTGTTATGGTCTGGAGAATGTTGTATCAGTAAATCCACCTACTCAAAATTTTGATGGGGTTATATCAAGCATACCTGATGGTAAAGTTCAGATAGAATCACATGTGAAGGCCAGTTCCTGCAATAATACTGAAAAAGTTACCTCTGTGACTTCACTTCCTTCTGAAGAACAAACTCCTGATACTGCTATGCTCAGCATTTCTGATGAAGCAGTACAACTTGAAGTCCTTGAAATTGTTTCGGGTGATTTACTGGAAAGTGTTACCATAAACGAGGAGATCAACGACGTTGATGCTATAACATCAGACAGACCGAATGCTGCTAGGATTGACCAGCTGAATGGAGAGGGTAGTTACATCAACCAAGATTCTCTTCTGCAGGAGCTATCCCCTGGAAATGCACCCTCAGATAGACCGAATGCTGCTAGGATTGACCAGCAGAATGGAGAGGGTAGTAACATCAACCAAGATTCTTCTCTGCCAGAGCTATCTCCTGGAAATGCACCTGCAGCTCAGTCAGAGTGTACCCTAGCTCATGGTAACCTATTGCCCTTGAATCAGGTATATACCATATTCATATGAACGTGTTGTCTATTTGATCGTTATCTTGTTATGAATATGCATATTTTCCCATAATTTTAACCTTCTTTTACACATTTTGCTGCATTGTCATTTGCTCTGTCTCATTTAAACAAGTTTAAAAACTTTTTGGTTAAGGTGTATTTGTGAAGATTTAGGAGAATCATGCCCAAACCTAATGTGCCATAAGTTTCAATTGATTAGAAATGAATGTTATAACTGCTTTTTCATTATCAACCAATTCTTACATTTCCAGGTACTTCAAGATCAAATTTTCCTGCCTTCAATATCTACAGAAGTACAAGATGGAGATGGGCCAAGTAGTAAAGAGCAGCATGATACTCAGCAAGTTGAACCTCCACAATCCCATCTAAATGTTGATCCTGTACCGTCTGATTATAGTTTTGTTGCACCGGCCATAGAACCTGTTGTTCAGTCACAACCGTTGCTGGCAGGTTCCTGTTCTGACCAATATCCACTTGAAATTGGACATCCACCTAGCACTGAAAAGCAGAATGGTACCCAAGTGACCCAACAACTTGAACCTCCACAATCCCATCTAAGTAATGCTGTACAGTCTGATAGCAACCCCGAAGCATTGGTCATAGAGCCTGCGGTGCACCTGTCACCAATAGAATTTTCGTCTGTTCATAATCCGCCTGATTTAGCTTCATCTGGTGAAACTGAATATCAGCCTAGATCTGAAGAGCAGAATGGCACTTGCCAAGTTGAATCTTCACAGTTTCATACTGCCGATTCTGAACGATGTGATCATATTAATCATGATATACCAGTCATAGATCCTGTGGTGCAACCGACAATAGATTCCTCTTCAGCCCATGATGATCATGATATACCATCAGGCATCGAAATTGAGAATCAGCTTAATAATGAAGAGCAGAGTGCCAGTTTACATGTTGAACCTCCTCAATACCATTCCGTTGATTCCATGCCATCTGAACATAGGATCAACGAGGCTCCAATCAGAGAGCCTGTGGCGCAATTGCAGGTTTCAGCATCCACAGACTCTTCTTCTGGTCATAATCAACCTGATTTGCCTTTAGCTGGTCAAATTCGACTTCAGCCTAGCAGTGAACAGCAAACCACTCCACAAAATGTTCTGGCCTCGGGGCCATTGGTTGACCACCCCCAGCAGCGTCAAATACAGACTCCCCTCGTAGGGTCCCAAAGGCCTTTACCTGTTTATCTGGACCCCCTTGAGAATGAATTGGATAGGATACGTAAAGAGATGGACCGTTCTGTCAAGATCTTTGAAGATATGGTTAGTATCTGGTTTAATGAATTTCCTACTCTCTTTTTTCTTCCTTATTCCATCTTTCTATCTATTCGACGGTTCAATCATTCACTTTACAGAAAAGCAGTACTCTGACTTTTGTGGTATTCAAAGAAGTTGATTAAATTATCTTTAAGTTACAATTATCTTAAGCTGATATCTTTGTATGGATACTTTTCTTTCTTATGAGCAGAAACTACAGCTGAAAGCTGACTGCGAGAAGGAAATAGAGGTGATTGTTGCTCAAATACGTAACAAGTATGAAATCAAGCGTCAGGAGACTGAGGCTGAATTTTCATCAAAAAAGAAGGAAATGGATGCAAGTCTTAACAAAGTTCATATGAATAAGATTTTAGCAGAGGTTTTGAGGTATAAATGCAAGGATGGTATGCAGCAAGGTAACTAATTTCTCAAGAGACCTTTCTGAACTGTTATTTTGTCCCTTCCTTTGTACTTTGTTTATTACTGGATCTATTTAACCTAAGGCTGTGTTTGGATTTGATTTGAACTGTTGTATTTTGAATGCAGATACTGATACTCCCTCTCGTCCCAAAATAAGTGTCTTAATTTCTATTTTAAGAAAAGTTAAAGAGAAGATAGTGTTGTACATTTTCTCTTTTATTCCCATGTGCACGTGTTGTAACAAACTCAAGGGATACTTACTAACTTATATAGAGGCACTATTTGCAATTCACCCATATCGAAGTTCTTAAAAATATGAAAGAGGACACTCATTTTGGTATTAAATGTAAGAGAATCTGAGTACTCATTTTGGGACGGAGGGAGTATAATGTTTGGGTTTTAAATGACAATGCAAGAGTTGTCATTTAAAATCTCATGTTTTAGCCATATTTTGAATCCCATTGGATTTGAGCCAAATTCAAATTTCTTTGTGCATCCAAACATTGTATTTGGCTCAAATCTAGTATTTCAAATCAAACCCTATAATGTAAACGGACCATAAAGTTGGCTGTAGAATAACTACGGAAAGCTGTGTTTCTGGGGCAGTTTGCAGGATAACTTAATAGCATTGCAATTGTTTATACAAAGAATTAATATATCTAAATGTGCATCTCTATTGGGATTTGTTATCTTGCCATCAGTTCTTGTGCAAGTTCCTGATCTTTATTTGTATTGCAGACTTGCTATCAAGTTTCAGGCAGCAGCCAGTTCAGATGCAGCAAACTGGACAGAGGTTGCCCACGGTAACTGGTTTGTCTTCGTCGTCCACTCAACCTCCACCTGCAGCAAGTTCTCAGTTTTCTCCCCTTTCTGCAACTGGTTCACATGCTACAGCTCCACCTCAACAGCCTATTTATCAGTCTAGACCTTTTACAAGTATTCCAGCAAGGTCTCCTTACATAAGCTCCATCTCCCGTCCAGCAGGAAGTCACCAGGGTGCTAGTGAAATTCGTGCACCAGCCCCACACCTGCAACGCTTTAGGCCTCCAACTTCCTTGTCATCAACTGGTCTCCAAGCAGTTCCCTGTGGGATGCCAAATCAACAGGCACCTAATAATCACCCTGCAAGTTCTCCACCA
>JAYMSZ010000318.1:0-21629 GCA_036897665.1 Pelargonium citronellum
AATACATACTTAAACACAGAAGCTATGTATAATAAGAATGGCAATGCCTTTTATTAATAATTTGAACATTACAAGAATTGTCCTATTACAATCATACATGATTGGTCACTAGGGCATTTCCTAACAATTACGATTCTCTTATTTGCACCAGAAGACAACTTAGTTGAGCCAAATGTTTTTGTTTGTTTAGTCTGGCTCACCCACTCTGTTTCTTCGCCAGATTGAACTTGGAGAACAGAGCTACAAGGAAGAGGTTGTTTGGTTTGACACAAAGAGAGTGTAGATGACATGGACATGTGATGTGGCACATTATTCTGACATGGAGGTCTTCTACCGCTACAGCGGGGGAGGGGAATATTGCTATTTTTTTGTGATCCTTTCAAATTGACTATTTATTTGTTGCAGATATGATGTTTAAAAAAGATGAAGAAGTCATATGCTAGGCATATGTTTCTTTTTGTTTCAAACTAACGGCAATTAATGGAGTTTTCACAAAATGGACGAAATTGTATTTTTAGGCACCGGTAAATGTGTAGTTGGAAGGGAAAATTACAGATGACACTTCTATACTAGACACATTTTGCAATGGGCATCCCTGAACGTTTTTTTGTAATTTTGAACTACCTTAAACTATACATACCTCGTTCCGTCAGTTAACTTTAACGAAAATTTACCCTCTCTCATCATGTGCACTGCACTTGACTTCCAACAAATTTAAAATGACCATTTTACCCTTCTCTTCATTGGTCAAGAACAAGTATATGAATGTTCGCCGGAAACTTCAAAGTCCAATATCTATTCATTTATAGATGAATTTGGTATTGGGTCTTATACTAGTTTTTTTTTTACCCAACGCTGCTTGGAACTCTGTTTTAGTTTGCATTGACGTTGCTTAATTTAATAATTTAGTCTAATAAGAATTCAGTTTTCAACTAAAATTTAAGATTCAAAGAACAACAATATATCTATATAATATTTCAAAACCTAAGAATTTTGGTTTATTTGACTTATATTTGAGAAAATAAAATATTGATTACATTTAATTAAAACTATAAGTATTAATTAATTAAAAATTAATATTGAGCTATTAGAGTGTGTATTTAAAATATTATTTAGATATTTCATACTCTCTTAAAAATTAATATTTCCATGATATTTATAGCGCCTTTTTATGAAATTCTGAATTTGAATTATGTATAAAGAAAATAATTGAAAAATCATTTTAATTAATGGTTCGAGGAAATACTTTGAGTATTGAACAAAATTAATTTTATGTATTACTCAAATTTCATTTATGTATTAGTTTATACATATATAGTAGACATATTGCATAATATTTGTTTTTCGATATTACGTTAAAATTTGAGTCTCTAATTTTAAATATTTTTTATTTTTAATACATTTTCAAAGAAATTACTTTATATTATATTTATTTTGGAATCTTCAAACTTTATCATTAATATATTTTAAAATAAATTCTATTATCGATAAAATTGATTTAAATGAAAATCAATTATCTAGATAAATTTTGAAAAGCATAATTATCTGTTACATTTGTTTTAGTTTTGATATTTAATTTATTTATTTAAAATAATTTAAATTATAAATGAGTGACACATGTCACCCAATTGGATACTCAATTGAAAAATTGAGATGATACATGTCACTCAAATAGACATGAACTCCTCTTTAATATATATACATTAGATTATTTTAAGATACTCCTAAAATGAGTGTCAAAATTTTTGTTTTGAGAAAAACTTACGAGAAGCTAGTTAGTATGATATATTCATTCTTGTATTATCATGATCATGTGTTAAAAAATATTAACTAACTTGTTATAAATATACATTCACAAATCATGCACAACCGACTTTGTGAAAAGAAAAGTGGACACTCACTTTTGGGACAAAGATGATATATTTTTATTCTAAAATGATATTTTGGTTACAAACTTTGTTAAGTAAAAATTATTAAATAGATGACCATTGAATGTGTGAATAATTTGGTAAAAACTTGTTATAAAATTTATAAACTCACACTTCTCTTCAACAAGAGGAATAATTTACCAAGTATCCATTTGGTCCCCTTTAGATATTCATAAGTTTGCCAATTCAATTAGCTAGTCCTATTCAAATTATGAAAATAAAGTGAATTAGCAACCATTTTGGACAAAACAATAAATAACGAGTTTTGGAATTTAAAAACAAGTAACACCTCAAGCACAGGCAAGAATGGTCTGCAACACATACAATACAAGAACTGTAAAAAAAAAATACTGGTATAAAAAAAAATTAGATTCAAATCTTCCAAACCAGCACAATGCTCATTGCATCCTTCGAGTTGATGCTAATTTTGAGCTTCACTTTAGATACCTGAACAAAAGGTTTCCCAGAAGAATGACAATGTGAGTTGATATTGCGTAGTACAACAACAAAAGATATTAACATGAAAGATATTAACATGACTTTCATACGACGAATTATAATGAATACTTTCAGTCCTATAAAATGGAACAAGGATATTGATGCTACCTCTTGCAAAACTCGGTAAGATTTCGTGACCCATTGTACAGAATGAACCATATCAGTACAAGCACCAAAGTATCTAATAAATGCTTAAGGAACACAGAAGAGCGTCCACACAAACAACAAAAAATGAGGAAAGTATAAAACCCATATAACACTCTCTATCTCTCTCCTCTATGCAATTTAAACTCCACAAGAGCCTTGACAATTATAACCCATCATGTTCAATTGTTCATAAAATTCATTTTAGTGGGACTACTACATAGTACATAGAGAAAATTTCAAATCCAGGCACTAAGAATCTCAATTGCACAAATCATGCCATAGATTTTGAATGGCCAAATGCAACCAAGCAAAGCCTTAGAAAATCATAACGAGAAACAACAATAGAAGTGTGAAATGAGCACTATACAAAATGAGTAGATCATTACTTTGTCATCATGATTATCGCATCCTGAATCAGAACTTCAAATTTTGGTAAAGATATGATTACAGAAATAAGAAATCAGGCGTTTAACATCTATACTATCCAATATTAGGCATATCTTAAAGAATAGGTGTTATAAAAGGATACTGAAGAGATAACGCTCCCACCAATCCAACATGTAAAGTCCAAAAGTGACATTGTATAGATAGATCTTACGTTGAATCCAATTCATAGCTTTAAAGCCTGCAAAGAATCAAGATGAGGCTGAGATAGGGGTTAAAAAGATCAAATTAACTAGCCAGTAGATGACATCTAAGAACTACTTGCCTTTTAACTGTCAAACTAGCTCTCTGATATTGGTTGTGATCAAATGCAGTTTTCAGCTAATACAAATGAAGAAACAACGCAAGTAAGACTTGGGATCTATAAGGGGAGCTTATTCATTTAGGTAGGATCTGAATCAAAAAGCAAAAAAAAGTATGCCCAATAAGTTCCAAAAGTAGATCAAACACCAAAGGAGCCACTGCAGATCAATTTAAGAAGATGCAAGACACAAGTTTGTGGAAAGAAAAAAAAAACTTGAACCAAACTGAAGCACCAAAATCGTATGTTTTTCATCCAGAAATAATACGACCTCCTAACTTTTGAGCAATATTTTTATTTGTGGTTGTCTTCAGCATAATGAAATAACAAATACAAAGCAAGGAGATCCTTCAATCTAAGATTCAAAGCACATTCCAAAAATTCAATATTCAAAGGCTGCTAGTTGTTCCAACTTCCAAACATAGTACAGATGAAGTTAATTAATTCTTTTGTCAGCCCCTATATTTTCCATGATGCTTGAGGTAAAAGTTGCAATCTGGTGGTTAGTTATTCAATAGCATCCCAGCAGAAAGAAAATAACAAGTACCAAAAATCATCTTAATGGAAATAGAATACTCCCTTTGTCCAAATTTCCCTCATTTTGGTAAATATTAAGGATGAATTAGTTGGAGCTAGACTTTCCCCCTTATATCCCATGTGTTCTTGTTGTAACAAACTCAAAGGATTGTAACTAACTAATCTAAGGAATATTGTTGGTAATTCATGCATAACAAACTAATCGGAAAAAAAAGTGGACAATCATTTTGGGAAGGAGGGATTATCACAATAGGTATTCTCCATCTTCAAGCCATGCACTCATATTCCAATCATACACTTTATCAAGTTAAACTGACATCGCGTCATAGCAAGAACTTAGAGCCACAAAAATTGCAACTTGAATACTAAATGTGGAAATTCAGGTGATACAGAGACACATATTTCAGTTCTTAATATGTCACCACTTAATCATTTGGAAATTAACAATTGCCGATTATGGGAAAGAATCTAACACTCCATTTTTAGAGTTTCAACATGTACTCAAAGCAATTAGAATAGTAACTTCAAAGCTATATGACATGCTATTTACGGCCAATACTAAGAATACTCTAACATTCGCCTTAAATTTAGAATTCTATCTTTTAATAGGATGTAGACTGAATCTAGGGATTCAAGAGCCCTCATGTGCCAATTTCACGACCCGTGATTCAGATCACGGTTCATCAATGAAAGAAAATCAAACAAACTCCATGATTTGAATTGATTTCGAGATCAAACGATGGAGATTCAAAGAGATATAGAAGGTCCGAGTAGAGGCACAGCCTCGCCGGAGTTGCGGTGGCGAACCACCGCGCAATACCTGCCTAACTAAATCTCTTACTCTCAAAATTCTACCTCTAGAAAAAAATTTGCCTACCTGTGATTGTACGGAATCCGGAGACTGTAACAGCGGGCTGAGAAGATCTTCGCCGGAGATGAGAAACTAGTCGTCGCCGGAGATGAGAAACGGAGGAGAGAGAGGAGAGAGATCAGCTTAGCAGCGGTGACTCGGAGAGATGAGAGATGTATTGGCGTAATTTCGGGCACGCGAGTAATTTCATGAAAACAGCAAGGGTAGTGTTGGAATTTGGAAGACAAATGCAATCAGTCACCAGCCCAGCCCAAACAGACCCAATGGGCCCAAAACATAATTAAATTCGGTAAAAAATTAATTATTATTTCTAAATAAATAAATTTTGAGATGTGCCTTGAGAAGCAAAAAAACCCAAATTGCAGAGAAAGCTTTGCTGTAACAGTGAAGCCAATCTAAATCACTCTCTCTAAAATTTTGCTAGGGTTTAGGCCTTTGAGGAAGAAGAGTAGCAACAATGGAGGGTGCTTGCGCCAGTGCTGCTGCGATTGCGGACCAGAGGCAGAAAATCGAACAGTACAAGCTAATTCTCTCTTCTGTCATCTCCTCGAACGATATCGCTCAGGCCAAGAAGTTTATCGATCACAGTAATTTTAGCGACGCCTTCTTCACCTAGGGTTTTTGTTTGTTTGTTTTTTCTTTCAGTAAAAGTTTTAATCGTTTTTGGTTTGTTTTGTGCGTTAATCGCTTGCCAATGCTGGTTGTGGAAATTGTAGTGTTGTCGGATGATGTTCCATTGGTCGTGTCGAGGCAGCTTTTGCAGTCGTTTGCGCTGGAGTTGTTGCGGTTGGAGCCGGACTTGCAGAAGGACATTGCGCATTATACACTTGCTCAGATTCAGCCCCGAGTTGTGTCCTTTGAGGAACAGGTTCGTTTGTAAGTTTGAAATAGAAAATTTTCTAGGCAACTAAATTTAGGTTTATAAGCTATTTTGTGTACTAGTTGTGAATTTTGATTCATATTCTTAGGCGCACATGAGCAAAGCGTGGTTTAAAATTTAAGTGAATTGTGGACTAAGAACAACATTGCACCAGAAATTTATGTAGTAATCATTTTAGTGTAGCTATACAATTGCTGCTTTTTAGTGCTTTAGTAGTGGTTGAAGTCACAAAACTATTTGCCATCTTTGGCCAAAAGCATAATGTAGAAAATTGTAGCATTCCTGCATATTAGTAGCTTATTAGCCATCAGAAATTTGTGTAGTAAATCATTTTAGTGGAGCTATACTGAATTGCTACCTTTTATGTTCTTTACTAGTGGTTGCAATCACAGATATATTTGCCATCTTTGGCCAAAAGCATAATATAGAAAAGTGGAAACCATCTGTTGGCGCAGATGGAGCATTTAGGGAAGCATTCCTGCATATCAGTAGCTTATTATCCATGTTATCTCTTTTGTCTTATGGGCTTATATTTTACGGCATGATAGTTGATACTGACCGTCATCATTGATTATTTTATTGATGGTAAATATGTTCTTATGGTATCACTTTGCACCTGGGATTTGTATTTTCTTCTATTAAAATTGTTGTTTCATTCAATGAGTTGTAGGTGTTAGTCATCAGGGAGAAGCTTGCCGATTTATATGAGTCAGAACAACAGTGGTCAAAAGCTGCTCAGATGCTTAGTGGGATTGATCTAGACTCTGGAATGAGGTCTGACTGTGTGTGATTAAGACTTATGTTTTCATATTTGTTATGAAAGCTATTAAGTAAACATACAATTTGGACATGACAGTCATATTGATAATGCACTTTTTGGCGTCTCTATCAGGGTCATTGATGATTCATTCAGATTATCAAAGTGTGTCCAAATTGCTCGTCTATATCTTGAGGTATTACTTTTCTCAACAAGTATGATTCATTCTAGATTTTATCAGAAATATGTGAACCTTTGCTTGAGTGTCAGGATTTGATGTGGTGTTATAATGTTGTATCATATGGTTTCTTCAATCTTTAAATAGACCTTTGCTAAAATCAGTTCATCTGCATGCCTGTCTGTTTTGCCTTCTTTTTTCTTGTAGAAAAGTTGAACATGTGTAACTGAATGTTTTTTTTTTGTAGGATGATGATGCCGTTAATGCAGAAGCATTTATTAATAAAGCTTCATTCTTGGTTAGCAATAGTCAGCAAGAAGCTTTGAATTTGCAGTACAAGGTAATTTTAAGCAGTCAGTGGGGATGATTTAGTATACGTCCAGTCTGCATTTATATCTATATCATTTGGTTTATTGTTTATGTGTTATCAGGTTTGTTATGCAAGGATTTTGGACTTAAAAAGGAAGTTCTTGGAAGCTGCACTACGATATTATGATATATCTCAAATTGAGAAGCGACAAATTGGAGATGAGTATGTACTTGGGATTCTGTATACTAATATGCTTTTATTTCTTCGAAGTTTTTCTCATGCAAGAAATAGCAGCAATTTTGAGAACTAATTCGCTGTTTTTCCTTCTTTTTTTCCAATAATGTCAGAGAGATTGATGAAGAAGCCCTGGAGCAAGCACTGTCTGCTGCTGTGACATGTACTATTCTGGCTGCTGCAGGCCCTCAACGTTCACGAGTTCTTGCAACTTTATACAAAGTAAACACTCAATGATAATATTAATAAAAAATAATGATGTGATAAACTTGAATTCTTCAATTTACATTATGCTGATGTATTTGTATTTGTATTTGGATCAGGATGAAAGGTGCTCAAAGTTGAAAATTTATCCGATATTGCAGAAGGTACTATATTCAATTCACATCACATGGCATTTTCAGGAATTGTTTTCTTTCCTATTCCTGTTTGCATCTAGATGTTAGTTGTTATCTAGGAAGACACTAATAACCATGGTACCAGGTCTATCTGGAGAGAATTTTGAGAAAACCAGAAATAGACGCATTTTCTGAGGAACTGAAAGCACACCAGGTTGTAAAGATCTTTCCTTGCTTTGATTCAAATTTCGCATTGCAGTATTTACTTGTGGGTATCTAATTCTCTTGTGTTTCAACAGAAAGCACTTCTGCCAGATAATTTTACCGTGCTAGATCGTGCCATGATTGAGCATAATCTCCTAAGTGCAAGCAAACTTTACACAAATATAAGGTTTGAGATATGAGCCTGTTAATATTATTTTCTGTATGAGAGATGGGATCATCTGTGTTTACCAATTATAATTCTACTTATCCCTGTAATTGTGATACAGCTTTGAAGAGTTGGGTACGTTACTGGGTATTCCTCCTAATAAGGTACAGTTTTATCTATAATAAACATACATCTGTTCTACTTTTCTTACTCTTGTATTGTGTGTTTTTTAAATGTTGCTTCTGGTTAGTATGAAGGTAAATTTAATGCTCTACAGAACTATACTTGGTTGTGATTAAGCCTGTAATGGTTTCTTAAATGCCCTTAATCACACATACTGGATTTATGTTGTAGTTATTCTGAGAGGACTTTTGTCCGACTTTTCTTTATAGGCAGAGAAGATAGCATCAAGAATGATTTACGAGGATAGAATGAGGGGATCTATTGATCAGGTATTATTCTTATCACCTGTTGTGTCTTCAACCGAACCTATTACTACTTTCGGAGGCTATATCTAAGCCGTATTGCATTTTTTTTAATTTATTATTTATAATTTAGAGGTCTGATTTAAAAATCTATACGTTTAATTAATTGTTTAGTTTAACTGTAGATAGTTGATCCTGCATTACCATACTCCTTTTTCTACTCATTTATTTGATTTACTTTTAACTGTAGGCATCTGTATCATGTTTTTCTTTTCTTGCCCTTTTGTATCTGTGATACTTTGACACTTTATGTAGCTTCAGAACTAACAGAAATTTGCAAAAAAATAATTATATTTCAGGTGGAAGCTGTCATACATTTTGAGGACGACACTGAAGAGCTTCAACAATGGGATCAACAGGTGAACGCTCTCGGTTTCTCAATATATTTTTGTAGTTCATGACACTCGCAAACAACATGCAAGAATTGTGGAAGCAATTGTGTCGGTGCATTTTTGTGTTTTTCTCGGTTATAAATACTGAATTACTTGTGAATTTGGTCTTTTGTTATTTGCAGATTGTTGGCCTATGTCAGGCCCTGAATGATGTACTGGATAGCATGGCAAAGAAAGGCTTGCCTATTCCCGTCTGATTGCTGTTGTCAGTGACCCGAGCAGACGAATTTGCCCCCTTTTTTTGCATGAAAAGCTACTTGTTCACTTGAGATGGATGCTATTGTGTGAATCGTACTGGTACTAGCTTGTGATAACAGTGCTTTGCATCAATAGCTTAGAGCTTTTCAAGTTATTTATTTTTCAATTCAATTTGCTTCTTATAGTTCCTTGTTGGCAACAAGATTTTTGGTTGTTTTACTGCTAGTTGAGTTCGCACATTTCACATATACAGAATTCAGTTCATAAAATGAAGTCACATATGTTTTACTGACCAACACAGGGTCATAATCGAACCAGAATCATCAATGAAATTGCACTCCCCAAGTTCATCAAATTTGTTTCATTATAAATGCTATACTCTTCTTGTTAGTTGGGCGTGTTTGAATTATCAATAAATATTTTGATTTCACTTGACAAAAACCACTTGAAGTTATTCTTGTTTTTGTTTCATTTGCTTCTGTATTTATTTTATATTTATGTTATTCAGCTCCTATTTTTGTGTATACCCTCTTTCCAGGTTCTTTGTGAAAACTTCAAAACTAAACAGAAAGCGAGGCTGTGAGTGAAGCACTGAATGATTGCTAAACTATCTTTTTCATTGAAAATAATGTTCACTGTTCACAATATCATGAGTTGCTTCTGTGGAAGATCTTCAATCCTAACGAATATTGCAGCTACCTCTCCGGAGGTCTGGATGGAGAGGCCTTTGATGCATCCTTCCCAGTTTGTAAAAGCAGGTCATGATTTATTGTTGCTAACTGTGACAGATTCTACAAAGCAAAAGAGGCCAACTTTTCAATGATTGAAACAAATACAATAAAATTAGTTTTGTTGGAAGTCTATTTTCATCAGTGATAGCAGATGTACTCTTTTAAATTCAAAAAGTAGTAGACTTTCTAAAAAGCATGATCATAAAATAGCACTCAGAAAACTAATTTTGAATTGCTCCATTCAATATTCAGTGAGACATTTCTGCACAACAGGGATGGTACTTACTCAGATTCATTCGCGTTGACAATTCAGTATTTTGTTAAATAGATTAACCCAAACCCATCTCATTATTAAATGGGTTGAATAACACGTCACGAACACAACCCGTTTATGAGCGAGTTGACACGACGTGACACAACAAACACATTACGTGTTAAAAAATACACGACCCACCCCGGCACGTTTAAATAGATAGGTAGGTTGATATTGACACGACACAATTGATATATTTGACCCATTCAACTTAAGTCATGAGTGGATATCAGACATTTGTCTTAGGAGAGAAGTTAACTCACCTTGAAAGAAAACTTTATGGATGACAAATCAATAGGAGTAGAATTGAACTCTGCCAGGTCAGCACATTCATCCATCTGAAGTTCAAAGTATAGGACATACACACATAATGAGATTTCAACTATAACTTTCCAAGGTAATGAAATACAAGATACAAGAGGACAATGAATAGCCCCTCTACAACTGTGATGACATAGGCAAGACACATTCTTTATTTCATGTCGATTATTAAGGAACAAAGCCATAATATGCAAATCTGAACTGAAGATAGGTTTGAGACCAAGTATATACCTCATCTCTGGAATTCATGTTTGAGTCGTAAGAGTCACTACCAGAACCACTACTGTTCTCATCATCTAGTACACCATTAGAAATTTGAGAGAATCTCGATACGAAGTAGCTTGTGTCATCTTCCCTGTCGGGGGCCGGTACAAAGGCAGCCTATAAACAGAATAAGATGCCAAAAAAGTTGATCATACACAAAATAAGACTGCCCAGAACTAGTGTACTGCTATGAATTTAACACATTAAAAATACAAAAAATTTAGATCTAACAAACAATAGGAGTGTCATCGTTCTCCCACCTTTTGCATTGCAAGGGTGTCCCAGTTAACTCCTTTGAAAAAAGGATGCGATTTTACCTGTAAATAGTTCAAGAAAGTTAGATGACTCAACTTGAAACTAAATCAGTAAGAGTTTCAAGCACTCATATTATGGAAATGATATTATAAGTTCAATTTTTAGATAAAGAATAAAACCTCTTCTGACCCATTTGCTCCCAAGCGTTGAGTGGGATCGTGAACAAGCAACCTACAGAAAAGACGATCACGTGTGAGTAATTGTTTAGGAATGCCATGTCAAATACAAATACTGGTCAGACTTCAAACTGAATGCAGAGCCAGCTAGTATCAAAATACAGGGAGCAAAATGTCACAACAGTCAACACTCAACCAAATGGGAGCAGCAGATATAATGGTGGTGTTGACGACTGCCTTTTTAATTATTATTACGCGTATGACAATGAGAATGTAAATAATGCAGTGAGTACCATAGGTAACACACTGAACTTACCGGTCACTACAGACAAAGGAAGATTAGATTTGACTAGGAGCAATGTAGCAATGACAATATTGACAATGTAATGTCTTGATTTGTATGGAAAAGAACATGCATAGATAAGCACGCAAGGAAGGGAAATATAATAGTTGTAGATTATAATAACTAGCTGTCGGTGAATTAAATATAAGAAGTGGATCCATGAGCATGTTTCTACTGTTCTGTTCCTAAAGTCCATAAATTTTGAACGAACCAATTAGTTCCTATGAAGCACTAAATCTTATATATTTAATAATACCTAAAAACTACAGTAAAGATTTAGACTTATGAAGATTACACAACTTTCTACAATTTCAATTCATCAAATGCTCTTTTCGAAAAGCCAACAGTTATCATGTTCATGCATTCACCAATTTCACCTTTTACTTCCTAATACGTGCAAAAGGTTTGCAACAGAAATGAATATCAACAGGGTGACGACTGATTTGGCATTTTACAGTAATATTTGAAAAGTTACTGATGCAATGAAATACCAGTTTGTTTTTCCTATAACCATTAGTTCTCTTTCATTACGCATATTCAAGTTAATCTGTTGGCTTCCTTCATGGTATAAGTCCAAAACAAATGATGATAGCAATACTTATATTTCTTCTCCAAAAAGGCAAAATTAAAAATTAAAAATTTTAGGATATACGATGACTAAACCACTGCATATATTGATAAATGGCATATGACGAGCAAAAACGGACTAAATTTTTTGAGAACTTGATAACCAAGTAACCAACCTGTTGATCAAGTCTTGGGCCTCAAAGGACATGTCATCAGGAACACTAGGCCAGGGGATTTTTCTGTTAAGAAGGTTGTCAAAAATTATCTGCATGAATAGGAAGATGATGAGAAGATGTCGGATTAGTTCCTGAAGAGAACTTTACACTAAGTAAACGAGCATATATGGTGAACCCTAAAATTCAATCAACTCAGAGTTAAGTTATAAGCCAAAGAGATAATAGAGACCAATTAATCGAGGAAGAACACGGAACTAAGTAACAACCGTTATTTACTCTTTGTAGCATGGCAGTTAAGAGTAGCATAAGCGAAAACAAAGACAGGAATAAAAAATAAAGAAAAAATAATAATGAACATGAATACACCTCTGGACTTTCAGCAGTGAAAGGTGGAATGCCAGTGATGAACTCAAATAGAATAATTCCCACAGACCACCAATCCGAAGCATAACCTGCACCAATGCCCATGAGATAACTCAATTGCCTGCTATATGAGAAATATAGTGAAATTAGGTTGTAGTCAAACCATGCGCAGTTCCAAGAAGGATTTCAGGAGCCAGATAGTCGGGTGTCCCCACAGCTGATTGCTGACTTTTATCTTCTCGTTTTTGGGCATCAAGCAGATGAACATCTGAAGAAGTTTTTGCATTTGTTCCTGACAAGTCCATTGTGTTGTTTATAAGCCCTATTCTCGATAGTCCAAAGTCTGTAAGCTGCTAATATAGTGATGATTAATATACAAATATATCTTTCACTCTTGGATATGCACAGTTAAGACATAAACAAGGCCTGTTTGACTAAGACTGGTCAGGACCATATACGAGAGAATGCAGTAAATTGCTTGGTGATCTTGCAGAAAAAAATAATAATGATGTCCAACAATCGTCAAATGAGGTTGAGAACATACAGGAATACGTAAACTATTGTCAGGGATGAATCATGTAATAATCTCCAACTTCAGAAGCAAACTTCCAAGGCTCTAAGGTTCTTATAAAACTAATATATATCTAATTTACTTGTTCATCCTCCTATACAGTAACTTATACGATTATATCAATTGATGCAGCATCAAAGATCCAAAACCATAAAGAACTTAATTATGTAGCAGAGAATGTGTAAAAGGAATCAATTAGGGCGAGGCAATAAATTGTTATACACATGGAACAACATAGCTTATGCATGAAAGAACGATAATTAAGGAATTCACAGACCAGACCTTAATGTGCCCATCATGTGCAATTAATATGTTGTCAGGTTTCAAATCACGGTGCACAATTCCAAGAGAATGGAGATATTCCAAAGCAAGAACCTACAAAACCATAAAATTTACTCAAAGAGGGGTCAGATAAGAGCTAAGCAGAGTACACATGTCAACAGTATAACAAACCAGTTCTGATATATAAGTGCGAGCAATATCTTCCTCAAGGCAACCAACTTTTTGGAGCAAGGAGTAGAGGTCGCCTCCATTCAGATATTCCATAACCAAATAGAGATTATCTCTACAAGTGAATGAATAATAAAACCGAACCTGCAGGGTGAGGGCACTTGTTAATGTCCTGTGGATAGTACTTTATAATTAAGATGTTCTAAAATGAAAACATTGATCATCTTAATACACTAATTGATCAACATGTAGATAAGGAGTGATTAATGAATGTAAGGATTGAGAGCTGAGAGCTGAGAGCTGAACAGCATTATAAAGTCGCAGAAAAAGAAACCAACATCATCAATATACAGGAAAAAAACAATACATTTTGAAATTTCAATAGTAGCTTGTCTCATAGCTGAAACTGAAAGCATTCTGAAATCTAACATTACCACAAAAGGGTTACGAACTGTTATTAGAATGTTGCGCTCTGCCAAAATACGCTCAATATCATTTTTCCGTATCATATCCAATTTCTTGAGCACCTGCATAAGCATCAAATTGCATCACATCGAGAATCTGGACCAAGTGCTAGTATTACTTTGAATAAGACAAAATTGAATGACATTCAAACTAATAGAATTTCTGGAATACAAATCCATGGTAAGCAACTATAAAAAACAGGAAGAAGAATGATCACCTTAATTGCAAATAAATCTCCTGTTGTTCGTTTGCGAGCAAGAAAGACTTTACCAAATGCACCCCTGCTAATTGGCCTGATAATCTCAAAGTCATCAATACTTGTTCGCTCTTTGTGTGAAGGAGTGGAGACTGGGCTACTTTGAGGCGCATCCAGCATAAGTTTAGTAGTTTCATTGTGTAAGCCATTGCTCATAGGGCTAGTTGCATGCATCAGCTCAAAAGTAAGCATATATTTTTCCCTGCAAACACGTGACATGAATGATTTATGCATTGTTATTGTACTATTACAATTTCTCTAAGATAGAAAGCTTACCGTAGAAGCTTTTCTATTCGACCTCCAAATGTATCTATAACAAGAGCTTTGAGCTTGCTATGCTGTAAAATATCCTGCAAGTCTTGCATGCAGGCAAGCAGAAACTCATATGACCCTTCTTTTGAAGGATCTGTACCTGCCACACAACGAGCAATGTCTGCAAGGTCGATCATCTGCCATAAGGAAAAAGTTGTAGGAACGTTCAACTTTGCTTCATAATGTGAATTACAAAACTAGAAGGCAAAAAAATTAATGCAAAAAGCAGTGAATCTACAAGAAAAATGACAACGGTTGCTGTCAACCCTCTTGAAAAAAAAAATCATTTGAAAACCAAATGAGCATGTCATCATGAATAATAGATAGAAGTTTGAGCTATGACTATCCTCAATCAGACTAAGTTGGCTGCATGTGAAAGGCCTGGAATAGGAGAAACTTTGAGAGTTTCTAACCATCGATAGCAGCCAAAACTGAGAAATTATAAACTAGTGCAACCACACAAGTAACCACTCTATTTTATCTAGAAGCAACACATTTATATTTTGACTTGATTGGTAAGACAGTTCAAGTCTCCAAACTGTGTCTATTTTACAGTTCTTACAAATCTCCAATCACTGTTCAGTTCTCTGCAAGAAACATTTTAGCTTCTATCAAGTCTTTTTTTCTCAACACTGAAAGATATATCCCCAAGGCACTCATTTGAAAATGATACCAGAAAAGAAAAAAGAAAAAAAGAATGATGAATTAAAAACCGCCACAAGAATGACTAACCTGTTGCACATCCTCAAGCTCAGAAGGATTATTGTGCTCTAACCAAAAAGGGTCAAAATGACCTGCCCTTGGTGTATTTGTGGATGATCCTGATGTCATGCTCCCAGTTGAGGAGGATGCACCATAGTTGCAGAGCTTTGACCCCAAGTGGCCCTTCAAGTTAAATGAGGTTAGGTGTGAATCGTCTATACAAGCGGTGTCCATCTCATGTATATCCTCAAACATTCCTTCAACACCTTTATTTCGCCACTCATTTATCTTTGGAGAATAACCTTCAGGCACAAGCACAGAATTTGCAGTTTGCACTTTAAATTTTTCAGGACTGCCACTTGTTGCACTAAAATTGAAGTTTCGAGAATCTATAATTTGTTCTAACACCTCTTCAAAATTCAAGAGGCGCTCATCTATGTCTAGACTATTTAAATCACACTTATCTGCATATGCACATATATAGGAATGGGATTCTAGATGCAAAGTTGGAACAACTTCCTCACATATCCTACAGATTACTGAATCAGAACCATTAAAATTATGTTCCTCCTCATGAAGTGAACCACAAGAGGAGTGTTCAGTTAACTTTCTGGGACAATGGTCATCAACTTGAATTGGATGCTTCACTGGGGAAAGAATATCAAATGGAGATTTCTGGAATGCAGGAGATGTATCTGGGATAGAAAAGCTATTCTGGCCCTGAAATTCAGGTTTTGTAGCGCCCTTCTCATCTGAAACATAACCTGGCACGGGATCAGCAATCTCTGGATTGGGCAGCCAGCTCATTTCAACTGCAGGAATACTTTCTAAACATTTCTTAAAACTACGAAGAGACTTCTCATTGATTGATCCGCTGTCTTTCTGAATCTGCAGAAGTCTAGTGCAGCGGGTCAAAATAAAAAGCATACGAGTGAACAGCCACTTTAGTGATCCTGGATGACACTGCTGCCTTTTCTCAGTCAAATCTTGAACAATTGTTTCACATTTGATACGAAACTGAGACGGGGTCATTTCCTCACATCTTTGGGTAAGCATCAAAAGATCTTCCACCATTTTTCTCTCTTCTGGAGTTGAAGAATCAACCTGCCGAATGATATCTGTAATGTCCTCGGCAAAATTAGCCAGTTCCACATTAACCACTTCTTTAGCAGCATCAAATCTTGAGTGTAGTGACCCCAAAATTTCCTAGATATTGGTTCATTGACATTAAAAATGAAAAGAGAAGAAAAAAATCAGTCATAAAAAAATTATCCCAAAGCAAAATAGAAGAGAAGCAGACAGATAAAAAGCATGACAAAGTTATCATTGTTAAATTTTAATAAATAAATAAATTTAAAAAGAAAAAAACAAACAAACAAATAACAACAACAACACATGCCCGTGCCATTTTTAGCAACACTGACATTTTTTTCTTCTTCATGTATTCCACATCTACATTGACCGAACTATTCCATAATTGTCTATAAAGGAAAAACAAGGTTTCAGCAAGTGAGAACATTAACTGCGAGGAGGCCCTAACCCACAAGCAATCTTGCTTATTATCATAATGCTAGATGGTGAGTAATTGTATAAGAACTTATTCATCTTGTGCACACAGAGTACTTTCCAATAATTTAAGAAACACTCCATCTGCCAAAAACTTTATGCATAAACATGCTTATTATAATTGCTTTATTTTAAGATGCTAGCGAGACATATCTTCATTTTCATGATGCTACTAAGAAATTCCTTCCCCACATTTGTTTCTGGAAATGAAATGCCAACCCAAGCCAAGTACTTTCTTCCAAATTCCAAAACGATACCTTCAAATCATCAAAGCTGTGTGCCCGGGTAAAGGCAGGTGGAATGCCGCCCTTTGGTCCTAGTTCATGTGAAAAACTTTTTAATCCTTTTGGTAATTTACTGCTGCCTACACCCTCCAACAAGGATTTCTTTTCATCCAAATTATTCCCCTCACGCTGTTTGATTCTTGTAGGATCTTCCTTATTTTGAGTCTTCACCCATGCATTATTATCCTGTCAAAATAGTAACACCGTTTATTTGTGTTGTACAAAATGACACAGCATAAGCAACCGTGTGATGAAATATGCATAGGAAGGATCTATAAACAACAAAAAGAAACATGCTTTAATCTCACCTCAGTGTTTGAAGAAATATCACTGACAGTTTGATTGGCATCCTTGAATAGATATGATGTAAACCACCGAGCTATTTTCTTTCCTTTATTGGATTCTGTGGAGCAAATAAAACCATAAAGTTTATTGATTTGAATTAATTAGATAAATATTGGAAAAAACTAAATGCAGGTTCACAATCAACTAGAGGAGACCTCACCATTTTTGCGTCCCTAAAAAGGGAACAAGAAACACATGAACCAACACCAATGTATAAGTTCTTTCAGAAAGAAAGACAAATGCATAATAGTATTTAGGAACAAAAGCTTGATATCCACAGCCCTATTAATCCAGTGAAAAGGTCTAAACCATCTGGAACCTAAAAAACTACCCCCTGGGGTGAAAGCAAGAGGAGCACCTCAGCACCACTTCACGCTCAAGTTGCATACAGCTGCACGAGCTCCTTATATAAATATTGGAATCAACTTAATGGAGATTCACAAGTCAAAACCAATTATACTAGATGCCGCCATTGAAACAAAAGAAACAACACCAACATCTCAACTCTCTCAGAAAGCCAACACACTACTACAATATTCAGTAACAAAAGTTTGATACTCATGGCCCTATAATTTAAAAAATATCACAAGGCACAATATATCTAAACAGCTCTTTTGTCACTATATCATTGGAAAGATTAAAATTTCATGCATTACAACATTACTTCTTTCACATAACAGTAAGATGTAGCTAAAGATTTTCGACTTAGAACATTTAACAATTAAGCTCAAAATGGTTACCTTAACTCTTATCAAATAGTTACAGGAGAAAAACACATATTGGTGCAAGTAAAACAGGGCTAGAATGGGCCAAAATTAGGTTAGTACATTCGAAACGAGCCTGCAATCAATACTCATCGTTTTGCCATAACTACATCGTCATGAGCCGCCGGGATTGTTTACTTGTTTTGGAGTTATTTCTATCTTTAGCTAATATTAGTATTTGGTTAGTTTAAAGAATTGGTAATAGTTTATTATTTCCATTTAGAGTTAGGGTTTTGTTAGTATAAATATTGTCATTAGTTCTTTATTTCGGAGGTTACATTATATTTTTGGAAAAATAATAAGCAAAAAGAGAAACTTAGTTTCTTCTTAAATATGGATCTCGTTCTTTCGTATGGTCAATTCGTAGTTGTACATCAAGTGGTATCAAAGCTCATGGTTGCTCTTTGATGACCAAGTATATGCAAACTCCCGCTTATAAAGAAAAAAGTATATGCAAACTCCCAATAACGTGATTGTGCTCGTGGTGATAGGGGACATGGAGTCAACCCTACAAGATCAGAAAAACAACGAGCGTAGACATATCCGATCCCATAAAGCGTTGCTGACGTAGTATAGGGATAATGTGATTCAGTGGAAGACATGACAAACGAGGAGATAGACTTGAGGACGAGTCTTTTTCAAGTAGGGGAATATGATGCAAGTAAAAGAGGGCTAAAAATTGGCGTTTCTAGAAGGTGACAAAATTCGGTTAGTACATTCGAAACAAGACTGCAATCAATACTCATTGTTTCACCATAATTGTGTTGTCATGGGCCGTTGGGATTGCTTCCTTGTTTGGGAGGTTTTCTATCTTTAAGTAATATTAATATTTTAGTAGTATTAGTATTCGATTAGTTTTAACAACTGGTGATAGTTTATTATTTCCTATTAGAATTTGGGTTGTGTTACAATATATATTGTCATTAGTTCTTTGTTTAGGAGTTAATATTATATTTTTGGAAAAATAATATGGATAAAGAGAAACTTAGTTTCTTCTTAATTATGAATCTCGTTCTTTCATTCCATCAATTCGATTATGCATAGTTGTACATTACATAGTGCCAAAAGTCAAGATAAAGAACAAATTCTCTAGTGAATCAGAACTTCATTTTGCATCACCTGTTGCCTAAAATTTAATTAGTTATTCCGTTGATTTTTTAACCTCGAATGGAAAAAGGAAATTCAATTAGATGAGAATGAAATAAGGGGGGAAAGGAAATTTAATTCCAAGATAGATAAAAGAAGAATAAGCAATTGAACTTAAGAATAAGGCAAAATATCAATAAAGGCCAGTAACAACTCAAACTGGCAAATATACTCCCCAATGTTGTTAATCCTAAGGGGCCTTATGCACGAGGCTCCAATGTACTTCATCCTCTCTCAACTAAAGTACTAAACATAAATCCAATTAGAAACAAATTATTAAAAAATAATAAATAAATAAAGCTACCAATCTCCCTCAAAACCTACATGATCAATCACCTTAAGAACGCATCAATTTCTTAATGGCTAAGTTGTTGCATTAGCATTGCACTTTTACACTTTCGTATGGGAGCTGTTTTCTTAAGGCTAAGTGTAGTAAAGGGGAACAAGCTGATTTTACAAAATCATTATTAGCAAAGACTCTCTTACCTTAATCCCATCAATGGCGTTGACATGAATTTTGGCTAGGTTTTCATTGTCATTGCCAATAAACAATGTTAAAGTGTAATTTTATACAAGTCAAGGGAAGAAATGAAAACACCTCAGCTAGAAAAACTCCATGACAATGATAAAGGCCCACCAGTCCCTCAGGATAGAGATTGGCCTAAGGATAACAATTAACAAGAGACCACAACAGTCGGACAGCGTATGAGACAAAAGCCTCTCAATTATGTAGTGCAGAAGACCCTATGATAGTCAGCTTCTTGATTCTCTTGCAATATACAAATATTTATTCTTATTCTAAAAACTTGGGAAAAATTAAATTCTTCCTTTTTAGGCCATTCCAGATGAGGAGAGATATTTCAAAGTTTTCCTATATAAAAATGCAATCAATTTTTGAAATGAAAGGAAAGCTATACATATCTCAAACTAGGCAATCAATTAGAAATATGAACTCTTTCAATGGACAATGTTCATTAAACACATTAGCCTTGTTAACTACCAAAAAAAAAATTCACTCTCTTCAAACTCTCTCTACTTCTTTTCAAGAGGGTTAGCATCACAAAAATGGAATAATGCTAGAATGAAATTGCAATCACATATGGATATAGAAATAATTGATTCTTGCAGTTGAATCCTAAAACAACCTCCAATCTCCACCAGAAATAAATAAATTAAATTAGCATTTTTTTTATTTGGACCTTATATTTTGCAATTTGATAGGGCCTTCATATGTTGTACAACAATAATGACATAAGCCATTAAAAGTTGTATAGTGTAAGGACTTGGATTCAGTCACAGCCACTATCAAAACATTTGCATCATTTCTTTGTTAGTTGATCTCAATAAGCTCTGTACTCTTGTATGATCAAGTCTCTAAGCTAATGATTAATATACTGCTAAAATCACTGTCATAATTCACAGTTCCTTTTCATCATTCTGTGGTACACCAAAACTAAACAGCCAACAGTGAGCTAATTTTTTAAATTTCTCAATTGACACTATTTTCTTTCTCTTGCTTTACAAACGAATCAGAGAACAGATATAACCACTCCAAATATAAACTACTTGCCAAGATTATCTCGGAAACCAAACAGCGCCCGACAGAAAATGCCATAATTGATCAATCAACAGGAGAACAAGGACTCACACACCTTTCGAAGCACCGCTACTCTTTCCACGCCGTTGAGTCTGAGACGCGGCCTTCTGCTGCTGATTCAAGGGAGGCTTCGGAGCTCCATGAGAGTACCGAGACTCCTTCGATTCGTCACTCACTAGGTTAGTCCTGAATCGATTCAAGCCAGAGGGAATGTCAGCTTCATGTACCGATTCGCCGCGACTCGGTCCAGCCATTGGAGAACCTTCCTTGCTTGACCGAAAACTAAAACCCTAAGTCTCTAGTTAGGCTATTCTAATGGAGAGAAGGAACAAACTGGATGAGTAATCGACATGGATGAGGAGCTACATGAACCAGGAAGCGAGTGGAGGAGATAGGGAACATGAAAGGTAACAGAGGAGCGGAGGAGAAGAAGAGCCATGGCCATGGCGGGCTCAAGCTGAGAGGTTCGGTTAGGGGCAGAGCAAAATGTGGTGAGGCTCGCGGTTGCTGCCTGATGGATTGGAGATGAACTGTTCGAACGAGTCTCTGCTTTCGTGGGTGTTTGTTTCGTTCAAACCAATTTCACATTACAATGATAGTGATAGAGAACCAAGTAAAAATAAAATAAAAAATGAAAATCATTTTTTTCTTTTTTCGAATAAAGTATTTGGAAAAAAAAGGTTTGTTCTGACGTCTTCAAACACACGTGCGCTGCATGTGAGAAACTTCCAAGTTTTTTTTTTTTTTTTAATAAAATAGATAGTTTTATTAACTCAAATTCGCAATTAAAAGCG
>JAYMSZ010000319.1:0-21612 GCA_036897665.1 Pelargonium citronellum
ATTTTCCGTTAAGTTGGGGACTGCTGTGACTTTATTTTTAGTTGGGGACTTGACTGGTCAGTTTTCAATAGGTGGGGGGTCTCCAAGGTATTAAACCCTAACAAATATTTGGAAACAACAATACTAGATGTTTTTGTTCATTATCAAGCATTATGTTTCTCATGCATGCATTATTTATTATAGACTTCATGACTAATAATGAGTTAACTATTATAGTACTAAAAAGGAAAGTATTTGAGATAATATATCAAAATATAAAAATCTATAAATTTAGAAACTAAAAAGTAGCATACAAAAAACAATTGAAAAAAGAAGTAGAAGAAAGCAAAGGCTTTGAATATGTGGGGGAAAACCCACCATACTTTTGTAGTTTTATATGTGATGATATATAAATATTTTAGTATATAAAGAAAGATATATAAATATTTCGGCCACTAATGTGTGCTATCAAGTTGATTTGGATCCCAATAGTTTCAAAACTTATGTGAGATCGGAACTGAAGAAATCACATTATATCGATTTGAAAAAAGTTCACAATAAAATTCATAAAGAAGATGTAGACCGCAACTTAAAAACAAGACAAACGATGTTAAATGGAAAATAAATAAGACAGGTTGAACATGACCCATGCCTTATGTCCTAGTCATTGATCTTCACGAGTGCTATCTATGGTCACGGTAGGGCAGCCACACCGTGGCTAGGACCGTGCTATTGTTGTAGGAAAAATACCTCTCCACCTTTTGCGTCTTAACCATTTTAAGATTTTTTGCGATGATTTTGATCAGTTTTAAGAATTTTCTAGGTGTTCATACTATATGCATTCTGTACATGACTCTTAAAGTAATCTCCATATCAAGTTATCTCTCTAAATTACTTTTTGACGTAATCTCTCTCCATTATGACTGAGTTGTATACTTAGTCAAATTTTCATCATCCTCCTAACTCCAGGATCCAACTCTAAGTATTAACTCCTCACATAAGACTCTTTCAAGCTCTAAGGAAACCTCACTAAAAAATTTACCAAAAACATTTAGTGAAATTTCACTAAGGACTTGGGAGCTCTTACAAGGTTCTCACCAAGACCTCTACTTCAGGAGTCCTATGAGCTTCTTTTCCACTTTGAGAGTCCTTAGGATGAAAGAATTAATGGATGAAATTTACCAATTTCAATCGAAATAAGCAAGAGTAAGATTTGGACATCACAAACCTTAAACTATATAGGTGATGTGTAAATATATTATTAGTACATTCTATGAGAATGGAAGGATTGCCACACTAACAAATTAAGTAGAATCTAATTGTGTTTCCACTTGTGATCTTGAGAGATTGATAAAGCATTATAAGGTCATTTTATTATGCAACTTAGACAAAAGAAAATAATTAATGTATACATAGATACCAATAACAACATGCTTTTTAACTAACTATGTAAGTTATGTCTAATACATTTCCACACTTTCAAGAATACATATTCAAATCCAACCTTCTCTAAAAAATTTATACATATGAAGTAAAAAGAAATGAAAGATTATTTCCAAGTATCTTACCTGCCAATGCCATGCATAGCCACTAGCTAGGGAGTCAAATTTTTTAGCTATCTTGTAAAATATTGTTCAGAGTTCAGGCACCAACTAGCAATATATAGTATATAATTTTTGGTAGATTACAACTTTGTTGGCATGCTTGCACATAAATTTTGCTAATTTTACCTTTTTCTTCTTCTTAATGCTCAATGTTCAGTATGATTGGAGTCCTTTTCATTTGAACTCTTAGAACAGTTAGGTTGGTTTGTGTTTCTGAATGTGCAAATCAACTATTTCTGGAAAGTTAGTAAATTCAGATATTTCAGTGAAATGTGATATTTTGGCCTACACTATATTGGATTTGTAGTGGATTTATGAATTGATGACTTCCTTGGCTTGCTTAGTGCCAAAATACTTGGTAAAGATATTTTTTATTTATTTGTCAAGTTATAGGAATAGGATATTAATGCAGTTGTTGTTATTGCACAGGACTCGAGTTTCATTTCCTGAGAAGCTCTTCTTTTGCCAAGCGGGACCTGGTGAGTAATTAAACTCGTCCCATACCAAACCCCTATGTCAAAGCTAAATATCAACCATTTGCACTCACCTCTCTTTCCGCTATTATAACAGCTGACTCTGAGATAGAGGGGGGATCATACAGCGTGATGATTTCCCCATCCCTGTTAGCATCAGAAAAAGAAGAAGCCAAGGCTGTCTTGACTTTGTTCTTGAAAAAACAAGGTGTGGCCAATGATCTGGCTATGAGAACCTGCAAGAAGTCTGGCCTTTTCATTGACCACCTTATCTCAAGGCTTTATTCTGTTTACAAAACTCGGTATCTAATAGGTTCGATATTATCTACTACAACTTCTCCTTAGCAACAACAATATTGGTATTTTCTTAATTTACTCTTGTTAAATCCAACTCCCTTTTTTTAATGCAGGACGAGAGCTTACAACTCTTGAGATCAGGGAAGCTCTCATTCCTTACCTTGAATCCCTCTTGGAAGAGTATGGAGATATACTTGTAAACATGGTGGAGAACTTTCCCGAGGCACCTATTAAAGAAAAACGAACCTCACCTGTTGAATTAGTTACACTTATTCCTCTGCCTCAATCAGCACTCGAGTCCAGGAAGCAGAAAGCCATGACTCTAGTCAGCGAGACAGACCCGGCTGGAGATCTTCCCCCGCGTATTGCGTACCTCATTAACCTTGGCTTGGATCTTGACAAGATCAAGGGAATTACACGCAGATTTCCATCATTCGCCTACTACACGTTGGATGGGAAAATCAAGCCTGTTGTTGAGTTCTTTCTTGATCTTGGGATACCAAAATCAGACATTGCCACCATCATCTACCAAAGGCCTCAGTTGTGTGGAATTAGTCTCTCTGAAAACCTAATACCAACCATGTCGTTTTTAGAAAAAATGGGCGTGGACAAGAAAAAATGGGCAAAAGTGATATTCCGCTTTCCACCACTTCTCACTTATAGTAGGCAGAAACTGACTGCAACAGTTGATTTCCTCTATGAAATGGGGCTCACATCAGAGAGTGTAGGTAAGATTCTAACACGGAGCCCATCTATTATGAGTTACAGTGTGGAGGAAAAGCTACGTCCCACAGCTGAGTACTTCCGCTCCTTGGGGGCTGATGTTACTGTTATTCTCCTTCGATGCCCTCAGACCTTTGCTTTAAGTATTGAGGCCAGTTTGAAGCCCACAACAGAATTCTTCTTGGAGAGGGGATACAGTGTGGAGGAAATTGGGACCATGGTTTCCAGATATGGAGCTTTATATTCTTTTAGCGTGGCGGAGAACTTGACACCAAAATGGGAGTTCTTTCTGACCATGGACTATCCAAGATCAGAGCTGGTTAAATTCCCTCAATATTTTGGTTACAGTCTGGAAGGGAGGATCAAACCCAGGTATGCACTTGTAAGGGAGAATGGAGTCAGGATGCTGCTAAACCGACTGCTATCATTGTCGGCTCATAGATTTGATACGGCCTTAAAGAATAAAATAAATATAAAGCTTTCACTTGAGGCTTCCAGTGTTGCAGATAACACCGATAATCTACAGTCAGACATTGAGCAGTGAGAACTCTGTACAGACAATCGTTGACAGTTCGGGATGCCAAATTTGAAAGGAAATTTGGCGGTACAGTTGCCAGGTAAGAAACAATCAAAACCATCGTTGATGCTCTTGACGCGCACTAGAATCATTATTTTCGTTTCAAGAATTATAGAATGTATTTGATTCAACCGCAACAGCGCTGAAAAACCTGGCCATGACTTTGTCGTGACTTGTGGCCACTAATATAGTTTTGGGAAAATATTATGCTGCAGAATGGCGCGTAGAAGGATGAACTAGTAGTGTATACCATGCATAGTCAGTCCGTTTGCCTATTCTAGTTAGCTTGTTGATGTACATTGCATTATTCAGGATTCAGCTTCTGCGTCTTTCTTTCGTTATGTGGATAACGAAAGAGCTATACATCATAAAAGTTGTGTTAACCCTAAATGGAATGAATGATCAATGCTTTCATTTGTCGTGTGTCCGTACATGAATGTAATTTTATGCTCGATTATATAGTCAATGAACTGCTAACTGCTCTTGATGCTAATGAAATTGACTGTAATTTTGTTTATCTTGCATTTATTGTTGAGTGCATTATCAGGAATAAGATGCTATCAGACCTTAACAGGTCTGAAAATATGTATGCTTTTCCATTAAACTACACAATGTTATTTGCTATCTACAATGGAGAGAGTATAGGTTGCAATTCTTCTCTTCAGTTTTAACAAGCTGGCATTTCACTGTCAGTTAATGTACTTTCTGTATATTTCAATTCCTGTTTTTGGATATGATCTCATTTATTTTTCTTTTCTGTAATGAAAATTTATGTTCTAGCTTTACTATTTCAAAATTATTTTATAACCATTTTTTTAAAAAAATATCCTCCATTTTTTTTTTCAAACAATTAAACTTGTTGCACCAAAGTAAATGACAGTGCAACCTAATCAATTATCTTAACCATCACATGTTTGTACTTTGTGAAATTTAGAGACTGTAAATAGTTTGATTTTGATATTTTCATTTGTGCCCATTTTGTGTGAGTGCACAAATGCACTTATGTACAACTACAATTATGACCAATTTTGTCCCTTTTTTAATAAGGAATGAGCTGTATCTCTGATAGATCATATTTACACATTAATAAACATTTTAATGAACAACTAATTATAATTCCATTAATTACATATTTAAAATGGATCATTTTATTATGCATGACCAAGTTTGGAATTTGCTTTCAAAAAAAGAAGTTTAGAATTTAATATTCCTCGGGATCGAATTAAATTGATCTAATTCACATATATACTTAACTAAAATTCGAATATGTCGGAGTTAAATATCATAAAAGTACATAAATAGAATATCGAACATTTACATTTCCACAAAATTTGATGCATAAATAGTTAATTTTTAATAAGAACTCAATACATTTATGTATTTATAAGACTATACGTCAATCTAACGCAACGTGAGACAACAAAAACTAATATTAGGTGTGCATGCTTGTTATTGATAGTTATTTATTTATTCAAAATTAAATAAATGCAAATCCAGTGAACTTACATTATCAATATTTCAAATATATATAATTTAATCAATCTTATAAATAATAATTTGTGTCCTAAAACATTCACTTGGAGATAATTACGAGAAAAAATATAAAGAAAACGACTAATTGCCATTTAATTCGTACAACCCATTTCGACACACCAACAAAAATTATTACAACCCCAATCAAGTAACACATTTAAGCAAATACAGACAATTAGAAAAATGGCAAAATTTATATAGAAAAAAAGCAAAAGATGATTCTCTGTTCCTCATATTTTAAAAAAAAATATAAAGAAAATACCAAAATTTAAAAAACCAGCAACAGCCAACAGTGATTCATGTATTTCGACCGTTTCTTCACATAGAGCTTCACTCTCTTCCCCGCCTGAGTTTCAGAGTCCAAAAAGCTCTTCCATTTCTCAAATTCAAACCCAGAAATTTTCACAGAGCAAGAGAGAGAGAGAGAGGCGCCATGTTCTCTTCTCGTTGTCTCGCGAACAAAGAGCCTCTTAGAATCATATGGGTTGCTGCTTATTTTCAGAAAAAGCTTAAGAAAGCCCAAATTACTGAAACTGACATCGTCTCTACAGTTGGTTTGTTCTCTTCGCTCACTCCTTTTTACCGTTGGAGAAGAATGAGAAAAATGGGTGTTAAAAATGATCATGTTGTGTACATGGCTTACACTATAAGTTTTCGTTTTTTTTTTTGAAAAAGGAGCTTTTTTTCTCTGTCGATTCGCTGGTCTTTACCAAGACTCAAATGATGGGTTAATTTGTGTTCCTGTTTTATTTGATTTCTGGTTTGTTGGGCTGTTTTTGGAGCTTGTTTGGGTGGTGGGTGTTTCTAGTTGGAAGCTTATCTTTTTGTGTGCCTGTGATGGAAAAATGAGCTCATGTCATCTGGGTTCTGCTCAAAATTGCTTCTTGTTTGCTTGTTTTTTTTTTCTCTCTCTTGTTTTTAATGTTGAGTTTTGCTTTGATTTGAAGTACATTTCTTATTCCAACTAGTTTTGGCCTTTTGGGATCTTAATCAATGGGTTTTCTTAACTCAATATCAAGTTGCATTTTGTGTTGGCAGTTCGAGTTTCTGTTACTTGAGATGTGATGCTGATCAAAGGGGCATATTTAGGCGGGTCAATAAAAATGATTGCTTTTCGATGTAGAAATTAGGTTTCATCTGATCATTTATTTGAGTTGAAAATTCGTAATTTAGCATATATGTTCCATGTCATCTTTTTAGGTTTAGAGATGGTCTAAAAGGTGGATGGTGAAGCTTTCATCATTTGGTTAAACAGAAGATGTCACTGCTCACTGCGAAGAAATGAAAAATATAATAAAAATCAGTATAGCCTAAGTCAGCCTAGCATTTGTGCAAATTTTAGCTACCAGATAAAGAATGATTTAGCATGAAAGATTGAAAGAAGGAAGACACAACCTCGAGTAGAGTATAGGAGTGTGCAAGTCATGCAATTTAGTTTGGAAAATTATCGGGAAACTAATATTATAAAATCTTCTCCAAATGCGACTTAATCTTCAATGAAGTTATGTGGAGCTCTAAATTTCACTCTTCATATTTATGGAAATTAAATTTATCTCGAAATTACTTTTACTTCCATGGATCAGGTGATCAGTTTCAGAATTTTCATCTCACTTTGGAAGAGTGAATTGCAGTTAGAAGTTTAGAGCATAAGTAATTGTACTGGAGATTAGAAAACAGAAGAATGTGTGAATGAGTTGAGATAAAAAAAAAAACTTTCAGGAGTTAAGCATTGAAATAGCACTTTCAGTGTGGATCAACAACAAGATTTTTTCTGATTCGGGATTTTTGTATAGATAAAACAGTGTTTTCAGGATGCGTTGTTACGAGTAACTTAATACAACATTAAGTACCACTACGTAAGTTGGACGGTCACATGTATCATTTTGTTTTTATTCAGTCAAAATATCCGCAATTAGTCAGTTAATGACAATATTATTGTTCTATTCATCTATGGTACTTGCACTTTTCTAATGAACTGTGATCAATGCAATAGTTCAAGTCCTAGAAGCACGAGTCAGATGTTTTCGTAGGTGATTAGTCTCAAAAGATGAACTTTTGACATCTTGATAAGATGATTAGGTTATTGTAGACATCCCCAAGACAGTTAATTGGTCTGATCAATGTTCTGGCTATTTTGCTTTGTTTTAATCTGAATTTCTGATCTTTTTGTATCTTTTAACCTTTGTTTTGTTGCCTCATGCAGATAAAATGTTGCAAGATGATTTTGGCGTTGTCACATATCGAGTGTTGGCCTATCTTCTTCTTGGTGTTGTCAGAATACAATCCAAAAAGGTTGAATATATGTTTGATGACTGCAACAAGTTTCTAAGTAGTATCAATGAATTTGTTAGTAAAAAAGAGAGTTCTCATACCAGCACTCTGTCTGCACTTTATGATGCTATTATTCTACCAAACAGCTTTGAGCTCGATGCTTTTGAGCTGGACATCCTTGAAGATTCTAATGGGTAAGCTATATGGTTAAAGAATTGAACAGTTAATGTGATTCAGATTTTTGTGACCTTTCTTGATATGTTTATTTCTCCTACTTCCAGAAACAATGTAATGCCTAATGAAGCAATTACTCTAAAAGGTATTAGGGCTTCTTTAAGCTCTCTGTTACTTCTTTTTGCTTGTGATTTTTAAGTAATTTGACATTATATGTAGCAGATACAGCAGGACTGAACGAGGGAATGCTACAGTTTTGTCTAGATAAGGTACATAATCAATGTCTGCAATACCATGTTTAATGTCTTACACTCATTTATTTCCACGTCAAAGTTGCATAGAATTTTTTTCTAGGTTCTTCATCCTTAATATGGCTGGAGAGCTAACATCAAATAGTTTTTAGTTATGGAAAGGTATGTTGCATGCAAAATAGCGCACAAATGAAAATAATCAGTGTTTGTCTGCTACTGGCATTTTAGATTAGTATAGAAAAATCAAGATTAAGAATCCATGATGTGTACGTTACATCAACTAAACTCCACAGACTGTCATCCCGACTAGGAATTTATTACTCAAAAATCTTTTCTTTATTTGGTTTTGTTTAATGCCTTAACTTTAGTTCAATTCAGGCTTTATTAGAGATAGTAACATTGTACTAGTAATAATTTTCGATCAAACTTCATATAGCAATTTGAGATAAATGACCAAAGCATTTCCATCCTTGCTCAATGCAATGTTGGAATATTTCTTGGCATGATAAATGACCAAAGAAATGTTGGAATATGTTATTTATGATGCTCCAAACTAAACTTTTACCAGTGAGATTCATATTAGAACATTCTTAGGCAGTTCGCAAACTCTTAAATAATATCAAAGAATTGATTTGGAGTAAACTGGATTGCAAGATACACGGTATAAGTCAAACATAACGGCTATAGCAGTGGCCATATCTATATTGGCCGAAGACTTTGGCCCAGCCTGGATCATCAAACCATGAACTGAAGTGATGCAATTACAAATATGATTCATAGAACCATTAAGATCAACTTGATTTTTATATCCACGTACTAGGCCCTGGCACTTCTTTCAGTTTTGAACTTAGGCTATATTTTTCTAGAGCAAACAAACCATAATTATAGTTAAGTATCAGTAGTTGCTACTTGGGAACTCAATTTTTATGAATTTGCAGTATCAATGTGAGTTAAATGCATCCAGTCGGGATACTTGCTTCCTTGATGACCATCCAGCTGAAGAGTATGTACAACAGATCCCATTTGTTTCTCACCCAAAACTCTTTTATGTTTTTTTTTTTTCATTTAATATCTGGACATCGTGAAATTTAAAGTGCTTCATACTTTTATTCTTGTTCCAGTGCTCTTTCCTCACGTACAATGAACATTGGCTTGGGCATAGGCTCATCACGCAATCTAATCGATTTAGAAGCAAGCTTGGAGAAACTTCGAGACATTAGGTTCTCTCAAGAAGATTGCCTGAACTTTGAGAAGTTTTACGGGATTGAGGAAGAACCTCCAGTTCTTGCTGAACCATTGGATGAGGATCATCAGTCGGATACAGAAGAGATGGAGGTTGGCCAACTGTCAGACTTCGGAGCTCGAAGTGACATGGACATGAGCACGGGAGAACTTGGAGACTGTCAATTCTCTCCAGAACACTGTTTGAACCGCAATGAGACCTATAATGGATTCCGTGAGAAACCTGCAGAGCTGGTTGAACCATTGGGTAAAGATCATCAGAACAATGAAGGGCAGAGAGTGACATTGTTACAAAATGATATGTGTCAGCTTACTGAGGATGATACATATAGTAGCAGTTTACAAGCAAGCATAGAAAAGCTTCAAAACATCTCATTCTCTCAAGAAGAGTTCCCTGAGCCAGGAATCTTTTATAGGGCAGAGAAAACTCCAGGGACTGTTAGAGAACTTGATGAAGAGAATCAATCCAATGCACTGCAGATTAATGATTTGGAAATGACATCCTCACAAGAGATAAGGTGTCAGATTAGTACAGGAGATCAACCACCATCTTCGACCCATGATTCAACTCCTGTGTCCAACTTTCCAGACCATTCAGGTACAAACTATCCAAAAATGGATGTAATGATTTGTGTTTTGTTGCATTTACAGTATCATAGAAATGTTGCTACTGAGTCTATCATATGCAGGAAGGTCTTTCAATGCTCAATATTCTAAATTGAAGAATTTGGCAAAACCTTGTTATCTTTTCTTTAATATGGTCGTCAGGCCTTTCCCTTTTTACGCTTTATAAAATTTTGCTGAAGCTAGAAGTTTACAGTTGTAGTTCTTAGTGTAACTATCATCATCTGAAAATCTATCATTTACACAACTTCCTTATTAGATCCAGGTCGTACTACACCAAAGTTTATGGTTCTCGAGACACCTGCTGTTCAGAAAAGGAAAAGAAAATGCATCATTGATGATTCTGTCATGTTGTCAAATAAGTATGTATTAATTATCTCACTTAACTCCACACGATCATTATGCAGTAGATTTTATCATTTAGTTGACATTACTTTGATAATAGATGCAAGTGTAGGATCAGTATAATATGTTCTGCCTCGTAATAGAATACATGGTATGAGTAGAATACTTCAATGTGCTCGACAGCCAAGAATCTCCTCCCTCCTTCCACTAAGACCTGAAGAATAACTAGGGCCATCACATTTTCATGTTACTATTGTCAAACTAAAAGGAGAAGGTTATCTTTCTTACCAAACATCTGCAGATCCAATCGTGAAATATTAATAGAACAAGAGATCTTTATTGATCAATACCCCTTGCCCTTGTGTATTATCATCTGTGAATCTTTCATACAATTCATTGCCCATCATTTTGTGAACATATGATTGCACTGTAGCCCATGCCACCTTTCTGATTATAGGCTAATTTCTTGAGGCGTGCACCATTATGATATCCTATTGCTCCTGAGATCGATGACAAAAGCAAATGTCAATCTTGCTTCACGCGGGTTTCCTTCAATTTTTGCAGGGTAATTAAGAAAAGGATTGAAGATTCAAGTAATCTGGTATCGAAAGGGAGGAAAGTTCCTAATAATGCTCTTGCTGCCTGGAAAGTCCAAAAGATTTCCAGTCTCCCCGACAGTTTCTTAGAGCCTCTGCTTACATGTAAGTTGGCTGTAACTAAACCCATTTGGTTCACAAGTTTTGGTCTATTTTAACCAGATTTTCTCCAGGTCCTGCACTTGAGCTTAGATCACTGTTCAGCCAAAGGAAATTAGAAATTACAGAATCTATTGAGGTTGTAAAAGATTTGGAAGAGTTTCCAGAATGTACTGAAAATGTGGAAGCCACTGAGAAGATCCCTGAATATGTTGAAACTGTGGAGTCTCCCAGACAGTCAAATGTGTCGGAATCTCTACTAATTGGTGGATTTATAGAGGAAACACAAATTGCTCCAGAAACGCCTATTCAACAAACATCATCAGTGAGATCAATTGAGACCGCCAAAGAGTCTTACTCTGATGGATTTAGACCTGTTAGTTTGTGTGGAAGTGCTGAGAATGATACGACGCCTTCTGAGAATCAAGAACTTGACATCAATCTTATGGACGAGGTAAAGTAATGTTTGACATAGAATAGTTTTACGATTAGTAACTACTTTTTCATATTCAACACGCAAGTACTGTAATTGTCTTGACATGGTATGTTCAGATTACACTAAATCAATTGTCCACCGGGATATGACATCAATGCTATCCTTTATGTCATCTGTGAAGACTCAATTCTAAGATTAGTATAATTAGGAAATGTGTTATCTTTTCCTTGTCGTTGTTTCGACAATGCTGAAACATTTTCCTCTCCCTCTTTTTTTCCTGCATCAGGAGATCAGTTCAAGATATAAAGATAACCAACTCGGTAAGAACCTTCAAACTTTATTGATCTTAATTATCTATTAGTGTTATGAATTCAGCCAATGTTTGCATAGTTGTGCCTCACGTGGATTTCTTATATATATCGTTTTCTTGATTGTAGATGTATCATCAGGAAGTACAAGGTAACGTGGATAGGGTTCTACGGTTTCTCCTTCAGTTTAAACTTTTAAATGCCTATTTCTAATACTTTTTTCTTGTCAGATTCCCATAATTTTAACTTCTTTAATCGGCATTTTCTACAGTATTGTGAGTTTCTTACATCAAAGGACTGAGGAGGAAACAGTAAACTTGTCACAGGCTCTAACTGGAAAAAACAAGAAAGACAGTGCAACACTTTTTTATGAGATACTGGTATGTTCCTTTACAATATTGAGATTGCTATTGTTTATGCATCAATTAACGCGTGATAATTAAGTTCAGCTTGTTTTTTCCTTTTCAAGAACTGTCGAAACAGAAAAAATATACTCAAATACTCCTAAAAAAGTTCTAAAAATTTATTGATAGCGGTTTCTGTATAATAATACTGCAGGTATTGAAAAGTAAAGGATATATAGATGTGGGGCAAGATTGTGCTTATGGTGACATTCATGTCCGGAGACTCCCAAAACTTGTGGAGCTCTAGGTTCTGAGTATTTATTGATCAAAGATAGTTAGACTAGCTCCCGAAACCTGTGGAGCTATAGGGTCCTCAACCACAGCCATTTTCATTAAAAATACATTTTTTTTTTCTGATTAGTTAGTTTGCCAAATTGGCTTTTGGCATATGGACTGGCTTAATTAGTTTGTTTGTTATTATAGTTGAAATAATGTGATCGAAAACATTACATGGATCCTTCATTGGTGAGGGGACAAAAGGAACTTGTTGGGATGTTATGCATTTTGAGAGAAATAGTAGCAGAAACACACAGTTTTTTGTTTTCAGATTGGATTGTGAAATTGGGATAGAAACCTTTGTTCTTTTATCTGGTTTCTCGTGCTGGTACAGTAGTATTTGTTTATCATTTAGTATAAACAATACTCGTAAAAAAAATATTATCGTGGAAAGAACTAGCAATTTGAGTGTGGGTGTTCGTGTCCTGCTGAAAGTTAAATTTGTATGTTTATGAATACAAAACATGACACGTTTAACATGATAACTGAATAAGTAGTGTTATTCTGTCTGATTCCTACGGATAATGTAAGATTGAACTCACCATCTCTCTCTGAGTGCAAAACTCCTGGAGAAGAATTGAGCTGGAATGCAGACCCAATTCCAATCCGGGTCAAGTAGTTGCGATAACCCAACCCAGTTTGATGGAATCTATCCATGAAAGACCAATTCAGAAAGAAAATAATATATGCATACAAAGCTAATGACATGTCCTTATCCATAGAGCCCATACTTTGTGGAAACCTATTAACTATCTTCACCTAATCCTATATCATTATGTGCCATTGCTGAGTCAATTGTAATGCAAGTTGCAAAGCTAAGAAGATGAGTGGCTGCCTTTCCAACCTCCCTTAATATTGTATAGATTTTATATCCATTCTGGTCGCATTATCGTCATTTTATTTTATACAAATATTTTATCCATATTGCTCCGCTCAAGCTCCTCCACTGTAATTATCAGTAACGACAAGCTGATTTTTTGCTTTGCATTTAACCTTTCTCCTACCTAACTCTGTTCACGCCATTGATGAGTGAAGGTTTCAAGAATATCCATAGATCGGATCTTCTCCAGCTAGACAGATCTTGACCATCCATCTGCTGTTTTCTAGCTACTGGTAGTGGTAAGATCCATCTTTATGTATGTTTCTGGATCTTTAGTTAATTCAATCATTGTTTGTAGTTCTGCATATGTTATATTCATCATGTAGTTTCCATGTTTACAATAAAGTATAATTAACAACATAGTTTTGTAGGAGAATTCAGATTTACATACTATCTGTTTGTGATGTTATGCAGATTAAGAATTTGCAATTGATGGGAATCTTGCAAAAATTCATCAACAGCCCGATCGGTCCCAAAACGACACACTTTTGGGGACCGGTTATGGGATGGAGCATTCCTGTGGCGGTATATAAAATGATTTTAAGTTTGTTTTGATTTAGTAAATGGTTTGAATTCATATCATGGTTGATGATCAATTTGTAGGCATTTATGGATACTAATAAACCGCCGGAAATGATATCTGGCAACATGACTGGAGGTTTGTGAACCGCTAATTATATATGGAATTAACTTAATTTGAAATGATTTATGTTTTATTAATTAATTAATTAGTATATATGTGCATGCAGTGATGTGTGTATATTCAGCATTGTTCATGAGATTTGCGTGGGTGGTGCAGCCACAAAACATACATCTTCTGGTGTGTCATGCCGCCAACGAGACCGTCCAGCTCTATCAGCTCTCGCGCTGGGCTAAAGCTCATGGGTTAGCTAATCTCAATTCTCAACACTAAACTGATATATATTAATTAATTATTTATTTATTTAATTATTGGGTTTTGGCAGGCACTGGCCCAAGATCAAAGATGAATCGGCTCAAGCCCAAACGGAGTGATTTTAGAAACCCAAATATAGTTAGTTTGGATCATGTATTTGAGCCACAACTATGTGTTTGTTGGGCTTCATTTTCAGTCATTTGTGCAACTATTTCATGCCATTTCCAATGAATAACAGAAAAGGACAATCCAACCATGTGTTTTCTCTGTTTTATTTTTACTGATTAAAAAAATGTATATTTCTCTGAACAAAAATTACTCCAAAATAGTATATGTTTTTGGTGAAGATTCAGGTTGAGTAGCAAGAGATGGGCTTTTCACATGGACTTTTGTTGTCATCTCTGACTAACTCATTACTAATTTGATCAAAAATACAAATAAAACCACTTAGAGGTGTTCATGGCCAGGTTACTAGACGACCAAAAAAAAAAACCCCAACCCGCAATGAATGATTGCTAATTTTGGAACTTTGATCCATCCGGTAATGATTCATGTTTATAATTTTTTCTTACAACTCAAAAGCAAAACAATTATTAATTCAAATCATCTTGTAAATTAGTAACAATCTACTCCGGGGTCTAAAAGCTATCCACTCGACAAAGCCTGATATAGATAATGAGAATCTAATTAATACATGAGTCACTTCTTACGAATTTTTAATTTGCGGGTTACGAATGATTTTGCCTACATACAAATCCGATTTTATATTCATTTGGAGAAGAAAAAAAGTGGAATTGGGCTTGGATCATTTTATAACGTCTAGCACAAGCATATAAAAATAAAAATAGATGGCCCACGAACAAAAGATAAGTAAAAATTAAAAGATAACTCTCAAAGTTCATGTACATGATAAAAAAAAATTCATAAAAAAAAAAAAATTACTCAACCGGTTGAGCCGGTGGCCTGACCGGATCGGTTATCAAAACCGCCAAAACCCTAGAGTTAAGGTCATTTTTCTTTTCTCTTCGAATTGCTGTGAATCGTCAAGCTCCATTGTGTTTAAGCTCTGTTTGATCTCTCCTTGCCACCACACAGGTCATTGTTTTGTGTTCGAAGCGTTCAGAGGAGAGAGCGAGAAATGGCGGCTCACGCAGCTAAGGCATTGCTCTTCATCATCATACGTTGCCTTTTCTTTTCTCTATCTCCAGTGAAACATTTGTACTTGGATCCCGATACTCAATTCACAAACTATTGTTATTTGCTAAATTACTTGCATACCAAGTGTTTGTGAAATTTACTAACTTAAATTTAGGGCTTTTATCTTTTAAAATCATAGGTTTTGAGAGCAGAATAGGTGAATTGTATTATTAGGTCTGATTTATGAGCATGAAACCATCTATTTATTGATTAGAGTGAATAGTGGATTGAGCCAAATTCGTTTTTCTATCTGATGAATATCTTGTGCAGTGAATAATATTATTGGATTTTGAGTATTTTTTAATAGCCTGTGGTCTTAGCTATTGAGTGTGTGATTTTGTAGCATAGCGTTTCAATGAAACTTTATAATCATATGATTACTGAGTAAAACATTTGATATTCTTGCAGAGAGCACTTGCTGGTATAAAGTCGATCAAATTAGATGGCCTGCGATGGAGAGTATTTGATTGCAAAGGCCAGGTTATATGCTACTCTTCTTTCACATGCTGCTATTAGATTTGATAAAGTCTTTTGGGATATTATTATGTTTTCAATTCATCGTCTGCAAACACAATGCAAGACAATGGTTAGATGCTGATTTTTTATGTCGGAAAAAAGGAACAACTGCCATATTGATGCAGCTTGTATCCAGTGATTTCAACATGGATGCAAGCAGTTCCTTGAAGTTTATCATTGATCAACATTTTGTTACTTTCTGATAGGTACTTGGCCGATTAGCGACTCATATAGCTACCGTGCTCCAGGGAAAGGATAAGCCAACATATGCACCTAATCGTGACGATGGCGATATGTGCATTGTGCTAAATGCAAAGGATATTGGTGTCACTGGAAGAAAACTAACGGATAAGCTTTATCGCTGGCATACTGGGCAAGTACCAATATTCCTCATTATCTTTTATTGTATACTTTATTTGATATTGGCTTTTTAATGGTACATGTAACTAAAAAAAAGTCACAAATTTATTGTCATCATCAATTTTCATTTAAGATGAGCTTAATTACATTTGTGTGTTGAGAAATATACTTGTACGAACAAGTGCCGTCGAAAAAGGGGTATGGATGTGAATTCATTAAGTATTATTTTCAATGCTTTTCTACATGGATGTTAAAGCTATATACCCTCTGCAGGTATGTTGGTAACCTAAAAGAAAGGAGTTTAAGGGACCAATTGGAAAAGGACCCTACAGAAGTTATCCGGAAAGCTGTTTGGCGCATGGTTCCAAGGAACAAATTGCGTCATGTGAGTAATCATACTAGATTAATTTACATTCACTTGGGAACTTGATTTTTTTTTTCTTGTGCACTTTGGCTTGCCTTTTTAGCCTCAGTTCAGTTTTATTTTGTATATGTACGTAGGGTCAACTAATATCTCAAACTTGTAATATGTCACTCATGCTACTAGTTAAAATTCATTAAAGAAAGACTAATGTTTACTGTAATTTAGATCAATTACTAGGGGAGATCTGATGGTTTGATAATCAATGAGTAGTCAACATATCTCTTCCTGCATCTCTCCATCAAATTTAAAAATAGGATGATCTCTGCTTTAAAGGGCTGTCCTTGTGGTCTCCTAATAGAATCAGTAATGTCACGCACTTCCTTTCCTTTCTCCCCTTTCCATGCCAACCAGTATCTTAACAACTATTGTTGATTAAGGTGTATTTTTGCATCTTTCATGAATGTGTATTGATTCTTTAACTTAATGTTGTAGCTTTGAAAATGAGCTGTTGTATTAGATCATCTTAAGTTGTTGCTGCTTGTGAATGCAGGAAAGAGATCGAAAGTTAAGAATATTTGCTGGTAGCGAGCATCCTTTTGGAGATCGACCCCTTGAACCTTTTGTTATGCCTCATCGGAAAGTACGAGAAATGCGTCCTCGTGTTAAACGAGCCATGATTCGGGCTCAGCTCAAGGCTGAGCAGCTGGAAAAAGAGGCTAGTAGTGATGCCAAGAAGAGCAGAAGGGGCAAAAAGACGGCAGAAGAGAAACAAGTAGATGCATAAGAGTTTGATTGCCTCTATGCCTTTTCTTAATGCCTTCTGTTAAGCACCCCATTTTGGCCATAAATCACTTATTTGAATGTTTATTATTGCTTGCCCATTCAAACATCTTTGACTTCTAGTTTCATGGCATCAGATTATAGTATGGTATGTTAATTTAACCAGGACAGTTCATTGGGATGGAAATGTGAAATTTTGAAACTCAAGCTCCATGGCATATGGATAGAAAATAAATTATATAATTCTGTAGAGATACCAATGTTGCAAATCTTTAAATCTTGTGGGTTTTTCTAGTGTTTATTTGCTTCTCATATGAACTCAAAACAGTATTGGTGTCTTTTTAACTCCTTAAAGTAACTTATTTTTAGTTTAGGTTGACCTAAATAGTTGAAACATTGTTAATTAATATCATAAAAATTACTATGGTGAGAACTTAAACTTTGATCATTCCAATTTTATCGGATGTCCCGTAGGGACTTAACTTTAGTCATTCAGATAACCATAATCTGGAGGTTGGAGGTCTGTCAAATAAACTATATCTCAGATATGCAAAAACCCCATTTCTCACATAGCTATTACTGATGATGTTAACAATTAGCTAACAAGAGGAAAGAGTGCACCATGGATATGGCATCAACATTTGCTTTGAAGTCACTATAACTATACCAAATATAAGTAAAAACTACCATCAAACATAAAAAACGCCAATCCTAATTCCGCATGTGATAAACAAAACATTGAGGTTCTGCTCATGGCAATGAACGCAACAAATAAAGTAACAAACACAACAGCTCCATCTCCCTATCACTTAACTTTCATCTCCCAAATAAGTTTCTAGTCACTTGAAGATCCATCATCTTTATCTTCGTGCTCTGCCACAACCTTCTCTATAAGCCTTCTCCGTTCTCCTTCAATGACAGATCTTCTTGATGGATCACCCCCACTTTGGCCATCATTAAGTACAGGATCCGACTGGCAGAGAACCAGAGCTACGCCTAATAGGAAATTGGAAGCAATTACAACAATGCTGAGACTTTGAAAGAAAGATGTAGAAAATAGCTGCAGGTTTTAAATATTAACACGACAGAAGACACAGAACTGCATTTCATGATCATAAAAAAGACTAAGAAATGGAATCATGAATCCTGGGCCCAACTACAGAACTAATTTTCTTTTATGGTTCAAGAACATTTACATGCCCTATAAATAATTTGAAACAAAATTCATTAATGTTGCAATTGGGAATTGATTTGAAATGAAATGTTTCATTTCAAATACAAATACAATGTTTGGGAGATCATAGAATTTCAATGTTAGGGAAATCATAAAATATCAAATGACAATTAAGAGTTTTCATTTGAAATCTCATATCGTAGGCACATTGAATGCTATTGGATTTGAGCTAAATTCAAATCGAAATTCTAAGGTTATCCAAACACTTGATTTGGCTCAAGTCTTGAAATGGTGGTTTCGAAACACAGCATAAAACTCATTTAGTTGTTTAAAGAAGAAAAGGTAACAAGGAGACGATGAAAAAGAAGAACGGAGTATAAAGTTTTGGTATAAACCTAAACATAATTGTGCACATGAAAGATAGTACCCATATCATGCAGAACAAACTCATGGGATAATTATGTCAAATATTCCCACATAAAAACTTCTCAAAAGAGTACATTTCTTTCGCACATGCATGTGTACATACAATGGAAAAGGAGGGCATATGAAGTTTAAGTAACTTTTTTGTCTCAGGCTTACCCCTTAAGTACTATCTTTTACAAAGTGTAGATGTGCTCGAGTATAAAATACCTTCAGGTGTACATCTCCGGCCAAAAGTATGCAAGCCCACATAATTTGCTTTCACTGCACCGTTGTTGTATACCAAAAGGGTTGGGAGATTTTGATCTGGGTAGTTAGGAATGCAATCTGTAGATATTATTTTAACAAACTTTGTGGCTGGATATCTTTTTGCCAGTTCTTCCAAACATCCCAACAACAGCCCGCACTGTTGGATCCTATCAGAAAAAAACATAACAAAATTTAAAAGAACATTCATGAAATGAACAAAGGAGTACCAATTTTGATAACAATGACATAAATCAAATATCTCAAATAACAATACCCATCCTTGTAGAGAATCACCACAACCCAAACATCAGGTGGAGCCTGGGATACCTCGCGAACAAAATCAGACCCCGAAATGGGTATTACTGATCCAAACCTCACAGCTTTAGCTTCTTCTCTGAGCTGTGCCAACCTCTTCTTCCTATAAACACAAACCATACAAATCATAGCAGAGAATAGTTAGCAACACCAAATTTCCATGACCTAATGTCCTTTTCTCTTATCTCTCTTTCAATAGAAAATCTTAAATACAGAAAGATGACATTCATTTTTTAGTTCAAATCCATAGGTTCAAATGAAATATCAGTAGAATAAATCAGATTCTTTCTAGTCAATCAGACACACACCAATTAGCAGCAAAAACAGCAGAGGCAATCAAAATATATTTTCTCTGGATCATTCTCTACATTGAGTATCGATTTTCTCCGCTGAATGAGTTTTTCTTAGCCGAAAAGCGAATCGGAGAGAGAACACGAACCAAGCACAGAATTTTAAAGAGAGAGGAACCTGTAATCTTCGAGAAAACGGTCATCGTCGAGGTCGTCTTCGAGATCTTCGAGCTCGTCTTCGTTCTTGTTGTCGATCCAGGACTTGTCTTTAGGGATGGAATCGGGGTCGGGAGCGGGAGAGAAAGGATCGGGCTTGAAGGCTGGGGTTTTTGGCGGGAGGTTACCGATCTTCCTCTGGAGGTCGTCCCACTGCGTGGATGCTCCTTCCACGTCCTTGTACACGAAGTGGTAATCCGCCATTTTTATCTTCTTCTACACCTTCACTTCTGGGCTCTGTAGTCTGTTCTCGCAAGTTCACAACAAAAACACAGTGTCTTATTGTTCATTCATTTATTTACTGTTTATATCGTTACAAACCAAATTGATTATTAAATGAGACATTCCCATTTTCCATACATGAAATTTCACCAAATATATAAATAGACAATGTTTTAAAAACCGGCCCGGTCAGCGACCCTGTCAGGTCACCGGGTCACCGGGCCGACCGGTTACCAGTTCAACAGAGCGAACCGGCCGGGTCGGTCCGGTTTTTAAAACACTGGTTCTCCATTTTTTATGCAATGGTTCCATAAATTAAGCACACAATGCAAAAAAGTTTGCTTCGCAAAACTATAGGTGAGTGGGATTGGCAATATGTGAGTACTATATATGTTCAATTTGCACTTATTTCCATTTTTTGCCCACAAAACAAGCAACCAGTAGCATCAACAACAGTTACTAGCAAAATCAATAAAATAACCATACACTATATGAATTATAAAACCAGTACATCAAAATGATATTGGTGTAACCACAAAGCTCCATATTTGACCAATACACACAATTAATGCATTATTAATAGTAATATTATAGCAACATTCTTATTAAGGGCAATTAAATTAGGTAGAAAGCATAAAATATCCAAGCCTTTTCAAGCTTCAAAGGCATATACTCCTTAAGTAATACCATAAACATAGCATAATATAGAGCTCAAACACCTTAGAAATCTCCAACACATAGCAAAGGCACATCAGCAGAGAGAGAGAAGGAGCTGACCTGAGCTCCGGTGTCTCTCTGTATCCGAAAAGGAAAAGTCATAAGAAGTGGTTTACCAAACCCTATATACATTACACTAAAACTAAAGAATAAACTGGAACTTAGATTAATTCAAAAGGGTCCATTATCAAGACTTCTTAAGAAAAGGGGTACGGAGTACAGAATTACTAAGTATAAGAACATGACTCATTAAGTTACTGGAAAAGTGTCTATTAATTTCAGTCCCAGGGAAGTTTGAGAAACTACAATGAAGGATCTCGATGTCAATATAAGAAAGTGTTTTCCTTTATATAAATTTCTAGCGGAAATAATTTTGTAGAGGATAGGCTTTATATAAGCAAATTTAAAATTTAAAATATAATATTTTTCATACCCATTAGGTAGCAAAATTGGTCAACGGCGGTCAACAGCTGCAAAACAAGTATTTTTTGGTTCAAATCAAAGCTTACCTAAACTCTAACATAACCTAACCACAAAAATTATATAAAACTCACCAAATACGGCCCGAAATTGGTATAACACGCCGGAATCGCGAAGGTCCGGCAATGAAGGTCCGGTTGAGAGCTCTCGGCGTTGGAATCGCGGCGTTTGACTCCAGCGACAACTGCGGAGTTGAACGGCGGTCAAGGCGGGATGACTGCCGAGATCGAAAGAGAGGACGAGGGAAATGGAAAGAAGACTGGCAGCGGTGGGATGAGCGGGGGGGGGGCAAAAGGCCGGAGGGGGCGGCGGGGGGGGGGGG
>JAYMSZ010000320.1:0-21599 GCA_036897665.1 Pelargonium citronellum
TTTGGCCCGTCGGGCGAGCCACATGTCGCCCGATCATTGATCAAATCATTCTTAATTTTTTATGCCGAATCAAAATGGAAGAGCGAAAAGAAAATGGTATCCAAAATGTATGAAGTTGTGTTCGTGTAGCATGTGAAATGTACAGTCGTGTGCATTGATTTGTATTTGAATTTTCTAACTTGAACAATTTGATAATCTCATTTGCTTCATGAGAAAATGATTGAATGAGCACTGTGTGTAATTTTATAAAACTATAAATGATTTGTCACAAAACACACTAGTTAGCTGCCCAAATTGATGAAGACTCCTGGAAGACTCAATTCGTTTTGTGATACCTGAAAGGCACACAACGATTTTCAAAAACTTGCCTGACGCTTACAAATGGTACGCATGGAGAGCTAGAACCTAAGCTCATAATGAGTTTTGAAGCAGACCCCACATCTAATTGACCAATAACATGCCACTACGCCACCAACTTGGTTTGTAAGTATAAATATATACTCATTCCTTAGGAAGAAGAAGATGATCTAATTTTTCAGTTTGAGAACTTCATCTGAACTCTTTCTAGAATTCTCCACAACGAGGTGTTTTTTTCTTTCTTTCCAAATTCTTCAAAAAAATAAATAAATAATTACTTTCACGCTCGAAACGGTTTTACGAGCACACTCGGATCCTCCATTAACAGTGTGCTAACCTTGCACATACTCTAGGAACCTAGGAACAAAATCTCTACTCTCCAATACCTTCCATTAGGACCAAGTCCCCAATCTTCAACAAATTTACTACAACTTTTCTTACATATGGACGAAAAAACCATCATAGTGTACTTCACTTGGCTCGAGCCAAAAAGGCACATTACCCATATTGTTAAAGTATTCATTGTTTTTGTTAATGTATAGAATGATGCCTTGATAGCCGCATCATTACCAATTCGATTGAATTGGCGATTAGATTAGTTCGTCATCTAAACCATTTTTAAAACATACTAATTTTATTATTTAGAATAGATTTTAAGACACATTGGTGGCTAAACTTAGAACATTTAAACAAATTAGTGGTTAAAATTTTAATTCTCATAAAACTAGTTATTGAACTTAATTAAATTCATACTTGAGTAGTGGCTATAATAAACTCTGATAAGTTATGTCAATAAATTGTTGACGTGACAAAATGCACGATGACATGAACAAAAAATTGAAATGTAAGATGTCTTGAGCAATTGCGTGCATCTCACGTGACCTACCCCTAATCATCTTCTTCAACTATAGAAAATGTAAGATGCATAATTTGGGATATCTTAGCATAGACTAAACAACGTTTCTATATTCATGTTCAATGGTGGTATGTTATTCGTGTTCAACCTAATGTTTTGAAAATTAGATCCGGATGATTCGTCCAATTCAATTGAGATTCGGAAAAACTCATCGTTCCAGTTCTATTCCAACCCACATATGAGTCAAGTTCGGTCAGAGCCGAGCCAAATCGGTTGAAACAAGTGGTCCGGTTTCAAAGTCCGACCGGTTTTTAGAATAAAATACTCCATTATATTTGAAGCCCAAGATTTAAACCCAAGCCCATTTCATAAGTGAAAGCCTAGAAAGAAAAAAGCCCATTACATAATAAAAAAAAAACAACCCAAGCCCACACATAACCATACCTTTCTTCTTTTGAAAAAAAAAAAAAAACTACACCTTCTTCTTCTTTTGCAGAAAATTTTCAGTCACTCTATAAATATTCGGGTAATGAGAAAATTGAAAAGAAACGAGCAAGAACACACAACGTCACTCTACAAATTCTACTCTACACCAGCGGCATTTCTTTTTATTTTTTCCTCATAATTCTTAGTTTCTTCTCTGTTTCTCATACTAAACCTAATTCTTGTTGCCAAGAACTCCGTCTTGGATTTGAGAATTGCAAGCCGATAGTGGGAACAAAATTCGAAATCTTCTGCACAACAGACTTCTTATGTGCGCAATTACTTGTGTTCGAAGAAGAAGAACCAATGGCGTTTCAGGGATTCGGGAAGGCGTCTGGTCCATCTGCGCCCCCAAATTCGTCGACTCCGTTCGGCACTTTCCCTCGCCCTCCTTCCCCGTCTCCTCCACAGCCCTTTCCCGTTCAGCGATTTCCTAGGTGATCTCTCTCTCTCTATAATGTTCTTTGATCTGTTTTCTATGCTGGTATCAAATCTGCGTATAAGTTTTGAATTTTTTGATATCTTCCTATTATCAAGAACCAAGCCCATTCAAGATTTTTGAATTTTTGAATTCATCTTCTGGGTGAAGAGTGCATGTTCAAGTAGTTATTATTTTGATAAAACTCTAGTGTATGTCTTTAGTAACAAGACACTACTGTTGGCCATTATTAATTTTTGGGTCTACATTCTATAGTTTCTGTTGACTCTTACTCAGGGCTTTTGGCAAAAGCACCTAACTTTATGCTGACAACAAGTTTATGATTAGTTCCTTTGAATTTCTGGTTATTTTGGAAATTGTTGATATGAAGTTAACTTATTAAGTGGATGCTTGGTTAAAATCCTTTGTAGCATACTATATCATATATTTTTGACAAATGGAAACATAGGTCTAGTTATATGTTTTTCGGACCTAACAACGACTCTCTTGTATATGTTTTCAGGACCTTTTATTTTGCTATCACCATTTGAAATTGTTCTTTACCTATTTCATTTTGTATTTGGGGTATCTCATGCTATTTTTGGTAGATGTGAAACTTTTGGATTATCTAATGGTAACAGGGCATCTGAAGCTATAGTGAGACCGAGGTCACCTCCTTTGGCTTTTGGAAGCAATGCCAATAATTATGCATCAAGTTCTGTTTATCCATTGGCCAAAGTAGCAACCACGTAAGGCAATCTTCGTACTGTCTTAATCTTTTTTTATTTTTTATTTTTTTATTTTTTTTTATATAAATAATTTTATAAGAAGTTGATCTTCTGTTAGAAATTCCTGCTTTTAAATTTGTAGTTGCTCTTGCTCATGTAATCTTATCTGATAATATTTAGTTTTGATTTACTTGTATGCTACAATCAAAAGCATTAACAGAGATATAACCTTGCTCTCAAAACCTTGTGTCACCTTATGGCTACTTGGGATATTCTGCAATAAGATATCATTAAGTAGTATAGCGAACCCCTAGATGATATGGCATGTCAATATATTTGTAAATTAATAACCTGAGCACTCTATTCTGAAGAGTACTGAATCTCCATGCCTTCTTATAAGCCTTTATTAATTATTTAAGTTTTAGGTATACCTAAGATTCTCTTTTGATAACAGAGCATCTGAAGCCCCAGATAGTATGAGGTCACCTCCAAAGGCTTCTGCAAGTATCCGTCCTACAAACTTTTCTAGCCAGTCCGCAGCACTCTATAGGTACTTAATTCTTGCCAATCTTTTATTCATTTTTTGATAGTTTACTTACTCTTAGATAATAATATATGTTGGAGATGATTACTGGTAAAGCTAACTGCATTTCAGTGTTATGTGATTCTATGATGCATTAGTGGCAACGCACGCATACTTAGCTCATTATTACTAATAGAGTCATTTCACTATTGTAGTTGACAAAGTTACTAACAGAATGGGGCTTGTATACTTTAGGGTAGTCATATGTCGTTGAAAATTCTTAAGATAAATTCAGTGTTTGTGGGCAATACTTGATGTTTTTTTTTGTAATTACCTTTTTATTTAATGGTATTTACTATCCTTTATATAATGATATTTACTATCTTTCACCTTGTCAATGCTTATGTATTCACTCTTTTGCTATCTTTTCATAAATAGTGCCAGTATTTTATCCCTTCTTTTACTAGCCCTTGAATGTGTCATATGTCGTAGATACATATTATTGGATACATATTGAATTCAGTTTGATGCTTCCATCCACCCCATTGTCTCTTTGACCATCCCTAAAGCTTGAAACTTGTGATTGTAGTCTAACAGAAATGAATATTGAATGTCATCTTAATATTTTTATTCTTAACTTCACACAGGGCCACAGAATTTCCTCCTACTACACGAGATAATGGGGAAAAATATATAGCTAAAGGTAATGATGCCCAAAATTATAAAAGGCCTTCTGCAGTCACATCATTTGTTGCTTCAAGAAATTCTGGGACAAGTGTTACAGCCACAGTTACCCGGTCTCAAGATTTCAAAGGAAACAGATCGACCCCTTTGCTCCCTAATGATTTTTTGAGCAATTCTAATCAAGCCATGACTAGAAGGTAATTATGGCATTTGCAAATCCGTTGAAATATGTAGTTTTGGCCTCCTTTTTCTTAAAAATTTACTCGTTTTGAATTTTAGGCATGCTAATATTTATCACTTTGAAAACATGTTAGGAGCACATGTTCTATCTTCTTATCTTGGAAACATTTTAGAAACTTGGTCTATTTTCTTATGCACATGCACTGTCAGTTTACTTTCCTACTATGGTTGTCATTTATTTTGTGAAGTCAAGCTGGTTATTGAGCTGTGAAGCACCAATTAACAATTGTGTCTCGTTCATTCGAAAAAAACAATTGTGTCTCGTTGGATTCACTTTATTCACGAAATCTATTTCATCATTTAAAAAAGGATTGTAATGACTTAGCTTTGCTTGTCCAATTTCAACTGATGCTGATAATGCTTTGTGACGACTAATGTAATTTGGGCATGTTAAAAATAGAGTTGATTGCAACTATTATTATTTTAATTTGTAATGAAGACAACATGTATTTTTATTTGACATGTTTGTTATCGAATTTAACTTTAATATAACTAGAAACTACACATTATGTAATTTATTACACATATAAAATATATTTATATCTGAATAATATACATGTCCTCGCCTATGCTGCATAGACATGGATATGGGACACGACACAACACAGATATGGTGACACATAATTTTTGTAAAACCATAGACTTGATATGCGAAGAATACGTTCAACAATAACAAATGATGATTTATATTATTTTTTTACATTAATTCATGCTTGTCCATGTGTTTTAAGGTGTCGAACTCGTTCAATCAATTTATTTTTAGAAAAAATGGGGATATGTAAGGCGTCTGACACATGTCCTCTTAAAAACATGATTAAAATATTGGGGCACACATATCCGTTGTGTGTCCAAGTGTGGGATACGTATTGGACACATGCACGTGTAGAAGATGAGTGTCCGTGCAACATAGCCCCTCATGTGTAGGCATTTTCCTTCTATATATGGGCCACTGCCCATTGCAAGGATATTGAAGACCACAAGAGGAGTTTACTCAATAGTGCCACTATCCAGGTTAAATTTTAATAATGAGCTAAGTTCTAGGCTTGAGCTTCCCCTACTAAAAAGTCAACCTTGTTAGTAGGGTTTGACTTCCACCTTTTACATAGCTTATCCATTTTATATTTTTCCAACGTGGGACTCTTGTACCCATCACTTCAACAAAATTAACCTGTAATTTTGGTTGCTTATGTAGTTATGTAGTGTCAGTTACAATATATAGAAAATAATCTCGTATCTTGAATTTTATTGCATTATTTCATGAAGCTAGCAAGTATTTGTTGTTACAAATACTTGACTATTCTGTCATTTTGTGCTTTGTTCTTATAGTACTTATTCTAGCTATTTTTTACATGATTGGGCAGCCACCCAATTGCAGGTGATGTGAACCAGAGTCACATTTTTCCGCTGAGAGCACAACCATCTCCTTTTGTTTCGGAAAGCAATTCTTATGTTGAGAAACATAGTTCTTTTGGTGAAGCTCAACGGTAGGTTCTATGTTTAATCAATTTTCTCTTCACTCTTTAGTATTTTACCATTTTTTTCTTTTATTGTGACATTAGTCATGTCTTTTTATTTATTTATTTTTTATCTTCTTTTATCAATGTGTTATTTCATGTTCTCTAACTCCTTTTTGCATTCTTTGCTTGACTGGTTAGCCACTCAGATATGCTAGTTAACAATCATAATCGCCCAGGTTCACAAATAACGCAATCACCTCCTGCAGCATTTGTGAACAGCCATTTTGACGAGCATTTTCCTCCTTTGGGTGAAGCTCGGCGGTAGGTCTTACATTATTCTTCTTCACACCGTGTCATAGACATGATTGTCAAATAATAGGCTAGTTGACATACACCTTTCTTATTAAATAACTATGGCATAGCAACAATTGGATTTTTTTTTTTTTTTATAAAATTGTCACGACAGTACTCACACAGTCACACTTTCTGGATGGTGAATTATTTTTTGTAAAGTATGCAATTAAAATTCCAAAGAGTTGAAATCTTTTCAATCTAGTGATAATTTGGAATTGCTGATAATGCAAGTAGTTACTTTCAAAACATCCACTCTAGTTAATCATCTCTCTACAATTCGTACCCCTTTTGTTCCTGCCTATTCCCACTAGATTATTCAGTTATTGTATTGTTAAGGTCATCTACTTAAGGTCAAACATATACTTGTCTTCCTATAGCACTTTACAACATGGCTCACTTTAAATAATACTGTCAAATTATCTGCCACATCTCCATATGACTGCTTTATTGGACTTCTAGGCCTGCTGTATCTTCTGCATGGGGTGGCCGCCCAAAGTTGCCAGGCAATAACTCCGACTTGGTGGCTCATGAAAATCTGTCTATGGTGTCATCTTACGGAAGTTCTTATGATTCTAGAATGAGTTCTTTGAATCAGCCTGTTGACCTCCATGGCCAAAAACGAAACAGATCTCCCCCAACGCAACCTGTGAATGGATTCCATGGATATTCACAATCTTCTCAAGATGACACCAAGAGGTAAAATAGATAAATATTAGTATATTCTTAGGTAGCGTTTGGAATAGAGTTTTTGTTTAGGATGAGAATCAAGAATTGGATTGACATTGAAATTCTCATCATATTTGGATTAAGATTTTTGGGTCATGAAAATGGTTATAGTATGAGAATCTCATTCCCATTCCTATTCCTATTCCCATTTAGAAACTTTTAATCCAAATGCTACCTTAAAATTACTGTCCTGTTACCTATATTCTGGCACAGCTCTTTGTTGCATGCAATGTATTTCCTCAGAGGATGAAAATGGATTGAAAATTTTGTGCTTCTATTTTTGTATTTTTATGTATTTCAAGGCCACTTCCATTTAGATCTTTTGGGGATACAAGTAGACAACCTAGTGGATTGAGTCTTATACTTTTGGTAAAGTAATTTTAGTTTTCTTGCACAAGATGAATAGAACTGTTTTGTAGCTCTAACCACTTTATTTAAAGACATTATGTTAGATTAAAATCATATCCAAAATAAATCAGGAATCTGAAGGCCCAATAACCAAGTTATTCTTCTCAGGTGGTGAACAATGCAAAGTAAACTCTGACCAGTTTAAGTTGTATCCGAAGTTTAGAGTTCAATGATCTACAGTGTTGGGTCTGTTTCTTCAGAATCTAACTGATTAAAGGCCCCAATTATTGTTCAAAGTCTGAACTCTAAATTCTGTTCAGTTTGAGTAGCTTCTTCAGTGTATGATTTGAGGATAACAATTTATGGGGTTTGGGAATGTTATTAGGTGGATTTAGAATTTTGGATTTAATTGCTGTTACAATGTTCAATAAAAAACTGTAATCAAACTTAACTCAACATACTTGGACATATTTTAAGAAAACATACATAGACAGAAAACAATACTATAAAACCCTACTGCAGTGACCTTGTCCAGCACCAACCATGCCGTTTCTCAAACAATGTTGGGGTTGGTTTCAGTGACCTTTTGCAAAACTCTTTGGGATCTCTTACTTGTATTCTCCTCCTCCACTCTATCCTATCTAATACTATCTCCTCTGCTAAGCCAAGTGATATCATATCTTCTCTCGCTACTTTCCTCGCTAACTTAGGCCTGCCCTTACCTGTTATAGTTTCTCCTAAGCGAACCTTTCATCATGGGTCTCTAATCTTCTTGTGCTCCACATGTCCAAACTACCTTAAACTATTCGCCTACGTCTTATCTTCAATTGGCGCTACCTCAACTTTTCCTCGAATAATCTCATTTTTCATTTTATCCTATCTACTATTACCACACATCCATCTAAATTAAAAGAACCTTCAAAGAACATAACTGAAAGCTCTTTCAAGTTTCAATAAAGGAACCTGGCTAGTGAGTTGAGTGGCTTTCAGTAGGTGATGCCTTGGGTTTGGAGTCCGGGATGAACCTAAGTGTAGATCGTAATAATATTTGGTAACCGCTGGACCATTAGTAGACTCTCAGGATGACTCCATATCTTTTTAGAAAGGGTTAAATAGCCTGAGAGTTAAAGTTAGTCTTATTAAAGGTGGTTGTCAGCATTTTAGTTGATTTAATTTGTTTATTCAGGATCAATAACTAGTTTACTGAGAACTATTCGTCAAGAAAGAAGACAAAAAGCAATTAGCACATCATGAGGGCTAGTGAAGTGTTAGTAAATAAACCTAAAACATATTGATGATAGCCCAAGGATGTAAAGAAGGAACAGGACAAGGGAGGAGGATCATAAAAATTGTTCAACAATTATCTGTATTAGTCTGTATTATGTGCAGGGAAGGTGGAAATCTGTGCTTGAAAACTGAAGCACTCTGCTGCACACAACACATATTCTCTTGCATTAGTTTTTAGTTATGACCTGATGTTTCCGTTTCTTTCCCTTTTTCTCATTGTTTATGTTATTTGCTTCACTTGTCAGGCCTTCTGTATCTCCTCCTAGATTGAGTACTAGGTCTAATCTCTCCAGTTCTAATTCTCAAAGTCATCGGAGATCATTGCAATCTCTGCCCAAATTTGATGTGGAACCTGCCGCAACCAAGCCTGCCAATTCCTCACTTCCCAAAAGAACAAGGTCACCTCCTTTACTTTCGGCCGAGCAGAGTGGGCAAGGAAATTCCTCTCAAGATGATACTGAACGGTAAAGCTCCAATTTCTTTCAAGATGGTACTGTATGTGTATGGTAAAATATTAGTTCATCTATCCATTCTCTTCCATTCCTGTATTTTGAAGATGAATCTGATCTTATTGTCATTAATTTCCATTGAATTTGCAGAGAAATGCAAGCCAAGGCAAAGCGATTGCAGCGCTTCAAGACAGAATTAAGTGAAACAGTACAAAACAGTTCTGATATTGCAGACCAAAACATGTCTACAATTAGGTCTGGTCGGTCAACGATGGACAGGGGAAAACCTGTTGCAGAATTTTCTTCTGATGCTGCAGGAGATTTCAGCAATGACAATGCTGATAATGAAGGCATGGAGTTATCCAATGTTATTACTGGCTTGTGTCCAGACATGTGTCCTGGTATGTCTCTGAACTAGTAATCAACTAGACTGTGAAGGTCATGGTGCTGTCCAATCTCATATTGCAGTCAAATGAAAATTATCTTGCACTTTTGCATGTTTGGTTGGTTCTGTTCTTAGGAAAGGTGCACTTTTGCTTGTTTGGTTGGTTCTGTTCTTAGGAAAGGTCCAAAACTTATTTTCAGGGGATAACTCTGAGAATTTTATTTACTTACAATATATTTTGTTATGGTAAATGAACTATAATTTCGAAGAGTTTTTTTAAGCTATGCTCCCATTGTTCTCGGGACAAGCAATGTTCGGGAAAAACTTTCGGAAAGCATGCTTGCAAAATGCTGTTTTACTTTTTCCTGTTGTTGTGAGCAAAAGCCTCTCACATTAAATCATGTGATCTTCTGTTGTTTTCGTTTTCAAGAACGGACTTCTTTTATTTGAGAACAGAACCAAAGAGGTCTTCAGTCTGCTATTCTATCTGCATACGCATTCATCTCAGTACCTGCGCAGAACTAATATTTACTGGAAGCTAAAGTAAAGTTAATTGACACTACTTACAAAATTTTGACTCCTAATTTTAGTATTTAAAGATAATGACTGACCTTTTTTTTTTCTTTTTGTGTATGGTGTTTTAAATATTTAAAATTGGAAGTTCTTTAAAGTGAGAATATTGCTTATCCTTCAGAGTCAGAAAGAGCTGAACGAGAAAGGAAAGGAGATCTCGATCAGTATGAACGCATTGATGGGGACAGGAATCAAACCAGTAAATCCCTTGCGATTAAGAAGGTAGCTCTTGTTATACTTTGGGTTTTCCTTTGAGCTTTTAAATCGAACTTATTTTATCAAATAAAGTATGAGAGATTCCTTTATTAATTTTATGCAGTATACCAGAACTGCAGAGAGAGAAGCAAGCTTGATAAGGCCCATGCCGATCCTGCAAAAGACTATTGATTATCTACTGAACTTGCTAGATCAGCCTTACAATGACAAGTTTCTTGGCTTGTATAATTTCTTGTGGGATAGGATGAGGGCAATTCGTATGGACTTGAGGATGCAGCACATTTTTAATCGTGGGGCTATTACCATGCTGGAACAAATGGTTAGTCCTTTCAGTATCTGTAATCCTTTTACAGTAATATGATAATGAGAATGCTACTTGAATCACTGCTGAACATAACTTACAATTTAAAATACCAATTTGTATAGTAATATGATGATGACAGTGCTACTTGAATCACTGCTGAACATAACTTAAAATTAAAAATACCAATTTGTATGCAGTGATGGGTAATGCATTCAATTTAAAATACCAATGTGTATAGTAATATGATGATGAGAGTGCTACTTGAATCACTGCTGAACATAACTTAAAATTAAAAATACCAATTTGTATGCAATGATGGGTAATGCATTCAAAGTACGTTTGTTTTTCTCCAGACTAAATTGGCTGTTTTCCCTTATGTTGGTTTCAGATAAGACTTCACATAATAGCCATGCATGAACTGTGTGAGTATACCAAGGGAGAGGGATTTTCCGAGGGATTTGATGCGCATCTCAACATTGAACAGATGAACAAAACTTCTGTTGAGTTATTCCAAATGTATGATGATCACAGGAAGAAAGGAATAAATGTCCCTACGGAAAAAGAGTTCAGGGGTTATTATGCACTTCTCAAACTGGACAAGCATCCTGGGTACAAAGTAAGTAATCCACAACGCCAAACAGATTACATAGGTTCCATTTACAAAACCCTTAGAAGTACCTGGTTCCTTCTAGGTTGAACCTGCAGAGCTCTCACTTGATCTTGCAAAGATGACTCCCGAGATACGACAAACGTCAGATGTGCTATTTGCTCGTGATGTAGCAAGGTTATTACTACCCTTTATTTTCGTGTTTTACTTTTATTAGTAAACTTGATATTTATCCAGATCCTTTCACTTTTACAGAGCTTGCAGAACTGGTAATTTCATTGCCTTCTTTCGGCTTGCAAGGAAAGCAACGTACCTGCAAGCATGCCTAATGCATGCTCACTTCTCCAAGGTATGAGAATGACTAAGATTTTAGTGCTTTTACAAGAAAGTTTTCGTCGCCGGACATATTATAGCTTGTACTGTTCTTGCTACCAAATGTAACACTACCAAGGTTTTTTCTTCCTCAAATTCCTTGCAAATGTAGAGCCCAAATTAGGATTTGAAGTCGTAGGTCCAATTCCATTAATTATGGAGCCTCATAAAATACATTTAGATTTAATTTTTTTTCAAAGTACATAATACTGGCCAATCATGAAATAGCATGCTCAGTAAATAATTATGTTTAACTAGAGATATTAAAATGAATGGCCAACAAATGAAAGTTTGATTTCGAACTAAAAACTGAAGACCATAAAGGAAGTGAAGTAGGAGATTAACAGAATATATATTTTTTAAAGTAATGGCGTTATGGTCATTTAAAGGTGTCATTAACAGTGCAAATTATTGGGAGTTGATATTTATTTGTTGCACTTTGAAGTACAATATAGTTATGTGCAAAAGGTGTGTAGTGCATGAGAATTAGGCTATACGCTGAAAACATTCCACCACCCCAAAACAAGGAGCCGATATCTAATACTACTCATCCGCTGATTATACCATTTTTTGGCGTGGGATCATTCCTGCATTCTCATCATTCTACCTTTGACTCCAAGACATGTGAGTGAGATCGTGTCAGCTATTCAGGGCCATAGCTCATGAAAGGACTTCTAGACTGCAAAATCCTTGAAATCTTGGTTTCCCATGTTGTAGATAAGTCATAATATGTCTATAACAACTAATACCAATTTATTAACATTGGGGATGTGACTGCTAATCCACCAATGTTTGGGAAATGTCCTCCTAAGAGGGGTGCTTACATAGAAACTATCATTTGTTTTCTTAGGAGCGTTACTTGTATTAGGGGTGGTTTACTTGTAAAGTGCCATGTACTTGAGCTGCCTCTTGAATGTTTAGTTTCATTTCTTCTATAAAACAAAAAGGCGCAGATATCAGGAGGTTCACTTTTTTTGTGGCTATTATCTGTTTTTTTCCCTTCACTCTGTTTTAGTTTAGGAATTGTTTGTACATGCACACACTTGCAATTGCTGCTATTTAACTTGTTATGCTCTTTTGATCAGTTACGAACACAGGCACTTGCTTCTTTACATTGCGGTGTGCAGATTAATCAAGGACTCCCTGTTTCCCATGTTGCTAATTGGCTTGGGATGGAGGTACTCTTTGTTGCCTGACACAAATTTATTTTATTCAGATTGTATGAAAAAAATTCCGACTTGGTACAATTATTTGCCTTTTTTGGATATGTAAACCAGGAAGAGGACATTGAAAGCCTTCTAGAGTATCATGGATTTGTGGTAAAGGAATTTGAAGAACCGTATATAGTGAAGGAAGGACCATTTATCAATGTTGACACCGACTATCCTACCAAGTGTTCAAAACTTGTTCATCTGAAAAAGTCAAGATGCATTGCTGATGATGTTTTAGCTGCTTGTCTAGTAGCATCTCTTCCTACTGAGGAAGATCAAGAAATTAATTTGGATGAGATTTGTAATCCTGACCAGAAAACTTCCGTATCTGTTGAAAGGGATAGTTATGTCCGCGTTGATGAAGAAATGAAAGATTTTGAGACTCGTGCATCTCCTAAAGGTGGCAGCCAAGTGCAACCAGTGTTTGGAACCACAGTAATTGGTCAGCAGAGTAAAGCTGACCGTCAGATGGCTGGTGTGAGTAATTTGCAATGGGATTTTTCCTTTCCTCGTTCCTCCCCATTGTTCCAGCCAGTCAAAGCTAAAACAGTTGAGGAACCAAATGTAGATGTTCTTTTCAATAAGTCTTCAGAGAAAATCATGGATTTTGGCAAGGAAGAAATACCATCGCAAATAGTGATGAGTACAACTCAGCAAGATACATCTCCGTCAAAGATTGTGTTGAGGACAACTCAACAAGATATATCCCCATCAAATATTGTGCCAAGGAAAACTCAGCAAGATATATCTCCTAATGGTCAAATCAATTTCACTGTTGAGAGTTCAGCACCTTTGAGTTTGGCTGGTAGTAACAATAAAGATAAAGATGCTGCCAAATTAAATGATGATGATGATGATGATGATGAATGCATGGAAAATCAAGATGAAGAAGTTGTTGAGGCAAAACTCAAGTTGATCTTAAGGTTTTGTAGCTCTTTCTACTGCTTTTGCTGTTAATTGTTAGAGCTGTCTTATATTTGTCACTTATTGTTGCATCTTAACTGTTCTCAGATTATGGAAACGGCGTTCCTCAAGGCAAAGGGAGTTGCGTAAGCAGAGGCAATTAGCAGCAAGTGCTGCATTAAATTCATTATCCTTGGGCCCCCCAATTCGTCTGAGCAAAGATGTAAGTTTCCTTTCATTATTATTAAATTTTATGATTTCCAGTTCGTTCTGTTCTGTCTGAACATAATACAAAGTCTCTCTCTCTCTCTCTCTCTCTCTCTCTCTTCGCGTGTGCTTTGGTAAGGCTTGTCTACCCATTACTATCTCAAAACTCTCTCTTTTTGCCCCTATATCTCCCTCTTCCTTTCCTTTTCTACTATGGAGGGGCTACCATACCTCCACCTCTAAACAGTTTAAGTTCAGATAGTTTGTAGTAACATGCAACCTACTTTTGCATCATATAAGAAAATATCCTTGAGTTGTTCTCTGGAAATGGGTCCTGTGTAGTTCCTTTATACTTGGATTATACACTTCCTTTCTTTAGTGAGTTTTATTTCCCAATAAAGAAAACTACATGAAGCATCTCTTTATCTCTTCCCAGTAAGGAAAAGTGGGTATGTTTATGTATTTGGCATTGTTAAGCATTCTATTGAAAATTTCTGTGGCAAAAAATTCCCGTCCAATATTTTTCTACTCCATTTTTTAAGCCTCAAAACATCCTTTTTTCAGGCGAGTAAGATTCTGCGAAACCAAAACTGACGAAGTGATTGGTGTCTTTTAAATAGCATGTTGACTGCACAGTATTGTTATATTATAGTAGATAATTAAATATCAGTGTAGGAGGAAGAGTATATCGTGATATTGCTTGAAAGCAAACTGCCTAACTTTAATAGATGAAGAGCTATTTGTTTGAGTTTCTCATTTCCTTTTCTGCTTGTGTAGCAACTCAATATTGTTGGCGAGTTTGATATCGATCATGTTATGAGAGAAAGATACAAAAAGCATGAAAGATCATGTTCAAGGCTGAATGTTTCTGATGTGGTAGCCAGCGTACTGAGCAGAAGAAATCCAGATGCTAGATGTCTATGCTGGAAACTTGTTGTGTGTTCTCAAATGAACAATCTAGAAGGAGAAGTGCAAAATAGCTGCCAAGTTGCCCACATGGCTGCTGGCCCATGGTTACATTCAAAGCTCATGCCTGCCAACATAGATGATGATGATCTGGTTATCTCATCTCCTGACCTCTCTTTATGGAAGAAATGGATTCCTAGCTCATCTGACGTAGATCACACTTGCTGCTTGTCAGTCGTAAAGGATGCAAACTTTGACAACTTAAATGAGACGGTATCTGGTGCAAGTGGAGTGTTGTTTCTTGTATCTGAACACCTGCCATGGGAGCTTCAAAAGATCCAACTCCATAACCTTGTAATGTCGTTGCCTCCTGCATCCTGCTTGCCCCTTCTAATTTTAAGTAGCTCTTACAGTGAAGATGTTTCAGATCCCTCGTCCAACATTGTCAATAAGTTGGGGATCCATGAAATTGACAAGACACGAATAAGCAGTTACATGGTGGTGCATCTTGTTGGAAATCAGTTGATGGAACAGTCTGATGGGTTTCTTAGCGATGATCGATTGAGAGAGGGGCTACAGTGGCTGGCAGGGGAATCACCACCTCAACCCTCTCTTGATTGTGTCAAAACACGTTCGTTGATCTTCGCACACTTGAATTCGTCACTGGAGTTGCTTGATGAGATGTGTGACATTGATATATGCCCTGAGCATTGTATTTCTGCCTTCAATGCAGCTTTGGATCAATCAAAGTTGGAGGTTGATGGTGCTGCCAAGGCAAATACTACCTGTTGGCCTTGTCCTGAGGTTGATCTGCTAGATGAGTTCAGCTATGAGCATAGAGTTGCGAATTTGTACTTGCCAAGCATAGGATGGAGCCATGCAGCAAGAGTTGAGCCCCTTATGTGTGCATTAAATGACTGTAAGCTTCCAAACTTCCCCAACATATCCTGGTTGAACAGAGGTTCTAATGGGGGCAATGAGATCGAGAACCAGAGACTAGAACTTGAAAATTGCTTAATCAGATACTTGACAGAAACTACTAATATGATGGGATTTGCACTAGCCAAAAACGAGGCATCCGTGATGTTACAAAAGAGTGCTCGGCTGGAGCTCCGCAACTCAACGTACTATATTGTTCCTAGTTGGGTAAAGATATTTAGAAGGATTTACAATTGGCGGCTAGCATGTTTATCAAGCGGGGACTTGTCATCGGCTTATGTGTTCGAGGAACGAGTTGGTGCATCTATGTCTCTTGGGTTGGCTACTGATAAGTTGGGACCCCAAGGCCAAGGTAGCTTCTCTTCCCTACATCACTTAAATCAGCCTGGTTTAGATGAAATGGTTGAGGTTAGCTGCTGCAGCCCTATTAATTCACACAATGAAGATTTGGCGGCGACGGTGGCGGCTCCTCTTGCTCTTACCAGAAATGTTGTTGATGCCACTGAGTGTGGTAATAATGATGAAAGCAGGTCCATAGAGGGAGTGAAAAATAATGCTTCTTGTGTAGTTAATAATTGTTTTAGTAATAATGTAAGTGTGGGTACCCAAGAAACTGAAAAGCTAAGCAAGTTGTTGGAGCAGTGTAACATATTGCAGGACATGATAGATCAGAAGCTGTCTATTTATTTCTGATATACTCATGCTTTAGAGGTATTCAAATATATAGACTTTAGGTTTTTTGTATTTCAGTTCCTCATCTATACAAACTAAAATAGTTTATTTTGTCACTATGTTTTACTTCGCTAGTCTCAGTCTCAAAATGAGTGTTTTTAGTTAGTCATGTATAAGATAGTATTTTTTTCCAAAATGCAGGACCTCTATTTCTTATCATAATATCAATTATCAGACACCTAATAATGTCGTATAGATATGTTTTCAAGTTCGGATTGTTTTTTCCCATTCCAATTATGTGGACTCCAAGACATTTTTTGGTCTGCTTGCAATAATAATACTTTGTCCTATAAATTAATATTAATATTATTTTATTTTGAAACAAATACTTTTCCAATACTATTTCAGGTGATGGATTTTTATCTTTCATCTATGTGAGGTCAAACTTTTATTGCCTTGTATCGGTTAGGTCACAAGTGGTTAAAATTCAAGTACATATAGAATTTGTTGGAGAAGACCCTAACATATGAAACTAACCTAAAAATATAGGAATCTGCACACTGAAGACTTGTACAAACCCTACATATAGATGACCTAAAGAGTTCGATTGCTTAAACGTTTATGACGCTATACTTGCATAAAATAAAAGTTCCTGAGAATACTTAAAGATACCTAAAAACTCGAAAACATGAAGTATTTATAGTGTTTTCCTAAAATTGCAAAAATGGTGGGTTTGCTCGCGACCAGCTGATGTTGGTTGCAACTAAGATCCTTTCCTGCACCCATTGACTAGAGTTGAACATCTAGCTTCTCCTCATTGACCTTGCATTTCTTGGCTCTCAGAGTACTCCCGAATAATTCATAATGTCTCCCTAGTCATGTATCGTGTGGTACCTGATAACAAAGTGCAGCACAAATGATCAAAATATCTAAGCAATAACGAGTAAATGTGGCAAGAATACACCAAAAACATGAGTTTCACATTAAAGAACACATGATCCAAATTAACCTGAATCAAAGGAATAATAGTCAACAACGAGGATTTAGGGCGGTTTGGCGGTGGTTCTCGAGGTTGTTTTGGCTCGAAAAGAGGATCCGTGGAGGTCGGCAGTCATGGTCAGAACCTCCTCTATGTTTTTTAAGCTTTTGTTTATTGGTTCTCTGTTTTTTGGATTTTAATTGGTGGTGGCTGATTGAGGCTAAAATCTGGTGCCTCTGCTACCAGAATTGGTGTTGTTTTGGTTCGGCTTTTAGGCTGAGATTGGTGATGATAAAGTGAAGTTGGAAGCTCTTTCTTTTTCTCTAGTTCTTGAAATTTTTTGATCCCGCCATTGATTGGTGCTAACGGTTTTATGTATTGTGCGAAAGGTTTGGGTTGTAGAGGCATGAGTTAGGTCTAGTATGGGGTATATAGAGGCATGAGTTGGGACAAAGACAGAGATTGGGTTTGGACTCCAATTATACTTAAAATTTTGATAAAAACATGAAATAAAGACAAGGTTTAATAGAAATTTTCGCAATTCCTTTGAATGGTGAAAAATTTAAATCACATTACCAAACAAAAAGCAAATAAATTAAGTTATGTGATTCAAAATAAAATACCTTCCCACTTGGATGTTTCATCATCTCCCGATCTACAAAGCTAACACACAGGCTCCCGTCCCTTGAACCCTACTACTTCTTTCCCTTTCCTAGCACAATTTGCAATCTTTATCAACGAAAGCATCTTCTACTGGCAAGAAATGCAATGTCTGTCACAAACAACACAGAAGAAAAAAAATTGAAACCAAGACATCAGTCAACCAGTATACCTTGCTTTGCAGGAGCCATTGCTTTACTCTTCATAGCTTGCACAACATATCTGAATCCTGTATCTGCCAAACTAAATCTAGTAGAGAGCCATTGATTTTCAATTTCACTGTCTGAGCAACCTAGATATTTTGTCAGCATATACTTCCTTCAAAGAAAGCAAACATCTTTTATCCAGAATTTCAATGAAAATATATAACTAATAAAAACATCTTATATCATCCAGACTTCACCACACTGTAAACATATATATCAGAGAGAGCACATTTTTTATTCTCCAGACTCCAGCACACTGTAATCATGAGAGAGAGAGAGAGAGAGAGAGAGAGAGAACATTTCAAGTTAAATAGCAAGTAGAGTGTAGATAAATACATTTCAATGAGTACTATAAGATGTAATAATCCAACTTCATAGAAGCTGCGGTGGGTGGAGAGGAAAGAAATAGTTAGTGAGAATAATATGATGGCACGTTAAAAGGGAAGACACTTACCATTTATGAAGGCCTGCGATGTCCTGTTGATGAAATCACGATTACTAGGCTTCAATTCTTAGTATGCTGAGAAGTCTGTTAATCCAACAGTAAATAAATAAGTCAAAAATTCATTTTTCTGTTTCGCTATTATTCGTACCTGCATCACATTTGACTAGGACAATAACAATAGAGCTTGCAAAACATCTCCACCAGGTTTCAGGTTTGAAAGTAACAAGAGAGTTGAAAAACATTGGCGGCAGCGGCATAGGATTTGTGCTATACAGTAGTTTCTAACATACCTAGAAATAATGACTAAAATTGTACATAACTGAAAGCTGAACTAGTTTTGTAGAGTACTAGAACTCTTTTACTGACGACTTCAACTCAACCAGATGGCAGAAAGTCAAACGTGTTTGTTCTTTCAAGAAAATGAGCTTAGGCAATAATAATAAGCCACAAACAAGATCAAAAGGTAACAAAACAAGAAGATACAAAAACAGAACCAATAAAAAAGAGCTCCCAAATAACAAAAGAGATAGTATTAACCAACATTGATTATCCAATCACATGTATACCATAGATCTCCAACGTTAGCCTGCATTTCTACTAAATTTCACTTCCGCCATTGGTAGACATTAACAAAGAATGTGGACATGATTGTCAGCCAAGAGCGTACGAGAAAAATGGTAAGGTAAGCAACCATTGGTGGATTTCTATTTTCATACATTACATAAGTCCTTAATGTGTACAATGATGATCGTTATATCATCTGTGCGGTTTTCATGCTCCAACCATAGTTTGTATGATTCTCCTGCAATGGCTGCACATGCATCACGGGGATCTGTATATTTGGCCACCTGTATGAAGGAAAACAGAACTAAGCTTTAGAAACCATATATGGTAGGATAGCAAAAGGATCACAAAATAATAACAATGTCACAAAACCAACAGACTGAAAACAGTAGCATATCCAACACTGAAATCAGTACACAATATCAAAATCCGACAAAGCAATTACAAGTAAATTCACAGTGAGATGTAGAAAGAAATAGAATTGATGATCTACTGATCAGTCAGGCTACACGACCATGTCCTACCTGTACTACCAAATAGAGATTGAAAAAGCAATTATGCACAAAGAAAATATGGCCCGAGATTTGTGAAAAGGAGATAAAATCTAGACTTGGCAATCCTCTTTCTGGATCTAGAAACTTAGATCTAGATTTAGTGTTCCTTTCACAGTCCATAGTTGTAAGAAACTATCAAACCAATTCCATTCAGAGAATCACAAAACAATGGTTTTTTTCTTTTTCTTTCTACAATTCATGTTCATATTGAGGATCACAATAACCAAACTATGTTTGTTAGGTTAATGTATGGTAAGATAAGGACATGATTATGCATGAAACATTTTGAGCTGAAGCTAATCAAAATTGAAGAAGAGATTTAGGGAAAACCGCCTAAAGGTGGTTTGGGCACGTGCAACATAAGGAGGTATATGACCTGTTAGAAGGTTGAGAAAATTCAGTTAGGTGAAACTAAAAAGACTAAGGGGAGACCCAAGTTCACATGAAAGGATAGCAGCGAAAGACATGACAATCCTAGACAATGAGGAAATGGTGCTAGATAGGATGGAGCAGATACAGAACATGTGTGGAGGATCCCAACATCATAACCATCCTCTAGTTACAAGATAAATGAATGAAAATAAATTTTAAAACCATTAAAACCTGAAGATAAATGACTTCTCGCATATCCAGATAAACAATACAAGATCCTTACTTCAGGAAGATATTACAATTATTGATTTTTCATTTTATAACAAAGGTGATAGTGCAGCAAACAATAATACATGAAAACAAGGGATGCTACCAAAAAAAATTTGGTTAGAGACTCTGGAATATACAGACAGCTATAAAATAAAAATAGATATACAGACACTTACCCCTTAAATGCCAATGCAATGATAATCTGATGGTATTCTATTCAAGGTAATTTGCTCCATGTTATTTACTTATTAGTGAGTAAGTAAGACATATTCGCTCTCGCAAGCAGCAGGACAAAATACAGTGTCACAACTGACAATGAAGTGAACTAGCTCACAAACATAACCATGACATATTTCTATGGAGTAAGAAAACATAGGGGAGGTAATTTGTTCCATGATATTTACATTTTGTGGGTAAGCAAAATATATTCTCTCACAAATGCCAAGGCTAATCAAGTCACAACTGACAGTGAAGAGAATCTACTTTACAAACAAGACAATGACAGATTTCAATGGCAAAAAAAAGCACAAATCATTTAATAGCAGACAGTTAGAAGAAGCAAGTCATTAACAGTTATGCCTCATCGATGGAATTTAGCAAATTAATTGACAGATACAATGGCCCAAAAAAGTAATAACTCAATCAATTTAAGAAATGTCATACCATATCAACAACTGTTTGACTTGAAAGGAACTCGAAAACTCCGTCACTTGCAACAACGAAAAATAGATGATTAGGCGTAAGCTGAACCATCAACACCTCTGGATCAGCAACCACACCTATCTTTTCAGCTACACTGTCCCCCACACTCCTTGTAAATGCGGTCCCCGGATACATACCATTCTGAACCCACAACCTTGGAGGATCACAACCTTCACTTTCCTCATCCCCCCACGATTGAATATTTGGGTCCTTAAGCCCTTCCACTTGATCAACACTCAGAACTCTGGCCCCAGCAATCTTCACCCTCTCGTATTCATCTCTCCGAAATGGCGTCTGATCAGTAGACAAGTCTTTAGCAATTATCCGATTCCCATCCTTGACAGCAACCACTGCCCTCGAGTCACCGACATTTGCCACAACAAGCGAATCCCCAGCAACAAGAACTGTAATTGCTGTGGTACCACTCATTGAATCATCAATCCCACTATCACGCAGCTCGGAATTAGTGGCTAAAAAAGCCGAGTTATATGCTTTTACAGGATCATCCAACAAGCAGGGATCATTTTCCAATATCTCTACTAGCCTATCCTTTACGAAATTCGAACACTCAGTACCATATTGGCCATGCCCATCAAACACACCAAAGAAATGGAGATTGGGATTACCTCCAATCTGCGTTTT
>JAYMSZ010000321.1:0-21576 GCA_036897665.1 Pelargonium citronellum
CGCTCAGCCGAGGTGAGAGGGTTGTGCTCAGAGGTTTTGTGGTCAATCTCGGTCTCGTCGGGGAGGGCTTGTCTCAGAGCGGTGAAGGGGAGGCCGAGCTTGCCGTCGTTCGAAGCTCGCCGGAAGGAGTTACTCGTCGTCGTTGCTATTTCCGAAGAGAGAGAGGAGGATTCGACCGATTCTGGGAGAAGTTGGGGGGGGGGGAGCCACTTTTGGCCTTTTCCTGTTCCTTTAAATACAACACTCAACGCCTACCAATTTCACAAATCTAATTTCACAAAATCCCCAAATCGCCTCTCCCTCTCTCTTCAGAATCACAGTTTCAATGGAACCGTACGGGTCATCATGGGCCGATCAGTGGGACAGCCACCAGGATCCGACGCCGGCGCCGGCGACGGAGTCGAAGAAAGACAAGTACGCGAAAAAGGTCGGAGAAGGGTTGGGGAAGACGAAGGAGGTGGCGTCTACTGGAGCCAAGAAAGTGAAGCAAGGAGCCACTTTAGGGTTCAATTGGATCAAGGACAAGGTTCACAAGCCTACCCAGAAGCACTAGCTACACACCTTTTCTTCATTCACTTCATTCTTTTACTTGTTGTTTGGCCCTAGTTTTCGTATAATTTTTCGTTTTTTTATGTACATGTAGCTCTTTTATTTATGTGAATTAATAATGATTTTTATATGGATTCTTGATTTGGTTTTCATCTCCATCTATGTATGCGATTGGAGCTTTTTTTTTTTTTTCCTGTTCTGTTCTTACTAAAGTTGGAGGCTGGATGCGAATTAGTCTCATCGACCCATTAAAATTATAATTAAAAAAATAGTTTTTTTATTTTATTTTTTCATGATAAACATGTTATGGGGTTGATTTGGTCAGCTAAAATCCTTCATTATTGGGTCTGATAAAAGTGAAGAAAATTGATTGGTTCTTTGCTCCAACACAGGATCTGGGTTATTGTCTTGTTACATATTAGTTTCTTTTGATTTCTTGTTTTCTAAAACTCTTTACAATGTTTTAAACATCACAAGACAAGAAGGCATATATATTTACAATCCTTATGGTCAAGGCTTGTACATATAACTATCACAACTTGAACAAGATGGCACATTGGCACTTGAATTTCATTAAGTTAATGGTCCAATTAAACAATACAAGACAGCAATATGACAAATCTACCAATCCATATTAAACAAAGACTCAAAATCATGACATTGTTGGGAATAGCATGGGCCAGATAGTACACCATCACCTTGTAATGAAGCCCACAAAGTCATCTCTTCTTTATACACAAACCCATTTCCTATTATTTAGTTGAACTGATTGTTTTCATTCAGAAACTCAAAAACAGTCTTATATTAAGACAAACTCATGTGAGACATAGAGGCACATGACCATGCACAAAGCATATATTCCTTTGCCCAAAAGACAAACATAAGAGAAAATAGAATATTGCTTTTGCTAAAAACACAGACAGAAGAAAAAGAAAAGAAAAAAGCTATATATATAAAGAAACTTCATGTACTTACATGATATTCAGATTGAGAAACATAGCAAGACAAGAGATGGATAGCAAGCTCAGCATACCAGAAGCTCCTCTGAGGTCAGGCAGTGGCAGAGCAATGCCTCTTCTGGGCATGGGAACAGCAGCCTCGCTGCCGGTTGGAGCAGAAGCTACTAAACAAGCAATTGTTGAAGCAATCAGGCTTGGTTACAGACACTTTGACACAGCTCCCAAGTACCAGACAGAGCAGCCACTTGGCCAAGCCATAACTGAAGCACTGTCTCTTGGCTTGATCAATTCTAGAGATGAGCTTTTCATCACTTCCAAGCTATGGTGTGCTGATGCCCACTCTCATCTTGTCCTCCCAGCAATCCAAAAGAGTTTGCAGTAAAATTTTCTATAGACTATACTCTCATCTTCTATCTTGATCTTCTTGCTCTGACTACATTCTTTTTGCAGAAATCTCAACTTGGATTATCTTGATTTGTATCTGATACACTGGCCTGTGAGCTCAAAGCCCGGGATCTACCAATTTCCAATAAAAGACGAGAACTTTCTCCCAATGGACTTCAAGTCGGTATGGGAAGCAATGGAAATTTGCCAGAAACTTGGCCTCACCAAGTCCATTGGAGTGAGCAACTTCTCCTGCAAGAAGGTTGCTGACATTCTTGCCATTGCAGAGATACCACCTGCTGTTAATCAAGTGAGCTTCTTGCCTTCTTCGTCTTTTTCTCGCTACACTGATCAGATTGAGTTACAGTACTAAGGGTGTTCCGATTTTGCTGAAGGTGGAAGTGAACCCAATTTGGCAACAAAAGAGACTGAAGGAGTTTTGTCAGAGCAAAGGAATTCTCTTGACAGGTTATGCTGCATTAGGAGCCCAAGGAGCCACTTGGGGAAGCAATAGGGTTATGGAGTGTCAAGTACTTAAAGACATTGCCAAGGCTAGAGGAAAAACTATTGCTCAGGTATGTACATATATTTCTTAATATATTAGGACCAAACAAGGCTCACTATAGTTCTTGGAAGAACAGGTCTGTTTGAGATGGGCATATGAGCAGGGGATTTGTGTCCTAGTGAAAAGTTTCAGCAAGGAGAGGATGAAGGAGAACCTGGAGATTTTTGACTGGGCGCTAAGTGCTGATGAGTCAAGGAAGATCAGTGAAATTCCACAAACCAGACTAATCCCGGGAGAAGTTTACATATCAGCAAATGCACCTTACAAAACACCCGAGGAGCTCTGGGATGGAGAAATGTGATTTTGTAAGAATTTGATTCACAATATAAGTTTCTGTACTAGCAGATTGATATTTCTATTTCTAATGTCTATCACCTTATGTTTCAATGAAACTTCTCACAGAGTCGCGGCCATAATTTCTAATTCATTCGTACAAGAAATTGCATCAAAACCATCTATGAACATAAAATATGCTTTGTATAGGAGAGAAGGAACATCACTTCCCTTTAATACCAGAAGAAAATTTAAAGTCATCACCTTATTAGAATAACAGTTATATACAGGCATTTAATATCTATGGAGAGACTCGAGAAAGAATCTTACACTTGGCTTCTGTGCATTGTAGCGAATTGCAATAAAAAAATTGAACTGCATCCCAAAGCAACATTTGAGGAATTCAAATTCAACAATGCATGAGCCTCTCATAACTGCAATATTTAAGAGTTTCATTATCCATTTTTCAACTCATGTATTTAGAGATCTCTTCTTCATGAAAGTTGAGAAATATGGAGATTGATTCTATTCAAAGTGTATGTCATTGCTTACAATGTTACAAGAAAGAGTATATTTATAGGCAAATTACAGTAACAACAACAATATAAATAAGTGTGAAAGATGAAAGTTGGAGGAGCTTTGTTCTTTGACAATCTTTGAGCTAATGCCTATGAGTTATTTATTGCTATCCTTAAAAATGTGAGCTAGGAGTGCCAGTGTATACTTTGACAAATATATATATACCCATTTATGGTATTTAATTGAACTGATTATTTTAAACCAGAACCTAAAAACCAGTACTGTATTATGACAAACTCATGAGCTGTAGATGCACATGAACATGCACAAAGTATATTCCTTTGCCACAAAGACAGACATAAGAGAAAGAGAAATTTGTTTTTTTTTTTACCAAAAAGACAGATGAAAAAGAAAAGTTAAAAAATAAACACCATATACTTTCATCATATTAAGATTCAGAAAACATACCAAGACGAGAAGAGATGGACAGCAAGCTGAGCATTCCGGAAGCTCCTCTCAGTTCAGGCAATGGTAGATCAATGCCTCTTCTGGGATTGGGAACAGCAGCCTCGCCGCCTGTCGGACCAGAAGCTACTAAACAAGCAATATTGGAAGCAATCAGGCTTGGTTACAGACACTTCGATACAGCTTCCTTGTACCAGACAGAGCAGCCTCTTGCCCAAGCCATAACTGAAGCTCTGTCTCTTGGCTTGATCAGATCTAGAGATGAGCTTTTCATCACCTCCAAGCTATGGTGCAGTGATGCTCACTCTCATCTTGTCCTCCCAGCACTCCAAAAGAGTTTACAGTAAGGATTTTATAAATCCATCTTCTCTTTTGCTCTTCTTGATCTTGCTCTGACAGCATTCTTTTGCAGAAACCTCAACTTGGATTATCTTGATCTGTATCTGATACACTGGCCTGTGAGCTCAAGGCCCGGGACCTATGAGTATCCGATAAAAGACGAAAATTTTCTTCCCATGGACTTCAAGTCTGTATGGGAGGCAATGGAAAACTGCCAGAAACTTGGCCTCACCAAGTCCATTGGAGTGAGCAACTTCTCATGCAAGAAGGTTGCTGATATTCTTGCCATTGCAGAGATACCACCTGCTGTTAACCAAGTGAGCTTCTTCTTGATCTTTTTCTTGTTGTTTCTCAGTTCCAAAAAATGGGTTCTAGCTAATCTGAGGTTGTTCCAATTTTTCTGAAGGTGGAAATGAACCCAGTTTGGCAACAGAAGAGACTAAAGGAGTTCTGTCAGAGCAAAGGAATTCTCTTGACAGCTTATGCAGCATTAGGAGCCAAAGGAACCATTTGGGGCAGCAATAGAGTTTTGGAGTGTCAAGTGCTGAAAGACATTGCCAAGGCTAAAGGCAAAACTATTGCTCAGGTAATATTCAATTCTTGACCTTGAGATCTTGAACAATTAGTATTTATCTTGGGATCAATCAAGGTCACTAATTCTTGGAAGAACACAGATCTGTCTGAGATGGGCATATGAGCAAGGGATTTGTGTGCTGGTGAAAAGTTTCAATAAGGAGAGGATGAAGGAGAATCTGGAGATTTTTGATTGGGAACTAACTGATGGTGAGTCCAAGAAGATCAGTGAAATTCCACAAACCAGACTATGCACTGGAGAAGATTACATATCAGCAAATGGACCTTACAAAACAGCTGAGGAGCTGTGGGATGGAGAAATGTGATTTCATAAGAATTCGATTCATAATGTAATTTTCTGTACTGGGTGACTCGTATTTCTGCCGTTTATCAGCTTATGTTTCAATAATATTACTCACTGCATGATTTTCTACTTCACTTGTACAAGAAATTGCATCAAAACTATCTTCAAACATACAATATGCTTTGCATAGAAGAAAAGGAACATTACTTCCTTTAATGGCTAGCTGAATTATGTTTGGTGCATTGAAAAGCCATCCACCACATCAAACACCAAAGAAAATAAAAAAAGTCATCACCTTACTTGAATAACAATTATGTACAGGCATTGAGTATCTATGGTGAGACCCGAGGAAGAATCTTACAAGACACCTTTGCATAGTAACGAGTCTTGCAATCCAAAATTTGAACTGCGGCACCCAATCATATATGAGGAATTCAAATTCAGCACTGTATTGGCCTCTCATAACTCGGAGGTAGGGAAGGACAGTTCTCGTTCATGTTGGCATATGGCTCTAATGTGTTGTAATGGGGCAACTCCATCCAGTACTCACCGAGAATTTGACAGAATGGTAGCTTATCGCCCTCATTGTTGCACCAGCTGGGCAAACGTGTTTGATTATTCTCAAAGATCTTAAGCATGTATGCATCACGAATCTGTAAAGTAATATAACCACGTCAGATACAGAGAAAGGACGATAGCAAGAGCTATCCAGAATAGATTTCAGTCAAAAGGCCAACTTACAGTGAACTCAGTAACTTGAATAGAGCTAGAAAAAGGTCCGAGTATTCCAGCCTCTTTGTACATTTCAAGGATAAAGGCCACGCAGGTTGTTGATTTACCGTCACTATACACCCATTCATCTTGTTCTGGAATTGTGAGTAATTGATCAAAGGATATGCCACGCTTTTCAGTCTCAAGTAAAATGTCAAGAAGATCTAAGCCCTGAAAAAGATTCAAAGTAACATCATGTTAAGTATGCAGTAACACACGTCAGAGAAGTATGAATTGAAAGGGATGGAAAATGTAAATAGCAATCATCTTTCAAGATTCAACCAAATAAGCCAATAAGGCTTGGATTTTTTTCTTCAAGTATTAGTATATACCACTACAATGACCATCATGGTGCCAATCATGTACACATTTGTTCGCCCGGGATGTCAAATACGGTATTTTATTTTAAATAGGAAAATAAATAATTAACTAATTGAATATCAATAGTTTTAATAAACAATCGCCTCCCTACAAAAATATGGTTACAGCCAAATTCTCTGTAATGTATCGGGAAGTATCTAGCCACATCAAAGCATTTCCTTTCTGGCCAATTCTTGATATATAAGATCATGACCATCAGGGCAGCTTAAACAATTTTCAGATATAAATAAATAAAACAGAGTGAACAAGTTTTCAGAGATAATAATTATTTTAGAAATCAGAAATACCTCAGTTCCTAGCCTCTTATTTAGAGCTTCATTCCACATATTTGCAGCATATGCTGGCTGCACTCTAGTCCACATAGACATGACAGAAATGACCTGCAAATTCAATCTGTCAGCTTAAAAGCCAACTTCGTAGAAATTTATTCATGTGGCGCTCACTTTAAGGACAAAATCTTAGACTGACTTAACTAAAGGTCAGAGAAAGTACTTACCAAGTGAGCATCAAGTGGTGGAGGATAGTTGTCCCCTATGGTGTCTATCCAACTAAATATCATGTTGTGATATCCATATGGTTTGCCTGACATGCTCCGAGCATACTCCCATGCTGCTGTGGAGTTAAATTTTGCACGTACATCTGGATGTAAGGGAAGCAAGGCTATATGTGGATTAGAAGTATCTTTAAGTGCCAGTTCCCACCATTCATCCCACGGAATTACTACTATAATTTCCTCGCCCTGTAGTTCAAAAAGGTTTATGTTGTCAAGACAATCTCCATAATGATTTCACAATCCAAAATAAGACGATATCGTGTGAGAAAATTGATACCGAAGAAAGAACCAAATTATAACCTACTCCTGGAGAATAAATAAGTGCACCATTTAATCAAGTGAACTGCCTTGGTTATAGTTGACACACACATAGCAGATAATAATGCAAAAATAGAAGATGACAAGAAACTAAAACTGAGGCTTTAAGCAATATTTTGAGCATGTTAATTCAGAGGCAAGGTACAAAGTCATTCTCAATTACAATTATCAAACCATGCGTGAATTCATACTGAGGCACTTTGGTCATGTATTGAAGCATTAATGCTATGCATATATGAGTGGAAAATAAAAAGGCATTTTTTTCAAAATTTGTAGTCTTCATGGATGCCAACTGTTCTCTGTGGGTAATGAAAAAGAAGATTTCTTCCCAAAATAAAGAAACAAAAAGGTTGGTCAAGGGATGAAAACAAAACCACAATCACAGAAACTAAAAACATAATTTCTAAAGCAATTATTTGTTTGTAATGATGTCATCCAAAATGACATCTCAATTTCTCTTATGTTTTTTGATTAGCAAGTAAACAATGTTCATTGTGTACCTTTTCATTCTCATGTCCTGATTCACCAACCCAAAGATTACCCAGGTCATCCTTCAAGCAAACTGCTGTATGACCAGCAAATGCACCTGTTACCCATTTTTCTAATGTCTCAAATCCACCCCACCGGCCACGGATTTTTGACACTGCTAAAAAATCACCAGAATGAACATCTTCAGGATTTATAGTAGCACGCCAAGGCTGAGGACGTTTTTCAAATGTGGCGCCCATGTGATTCTTCAGAAAAGCTAGATTAGCATTCTGACCCCATACTGTGTTTGAGAACAAAGGCAGAACATCCACTAAAGAGAGCAAAGTCCCCATCATTCCCGATGGCATGAGAAATATGGAGATCCCATACTGCTTTACCTGCTCGTTGGTCAGAAAGAACGCCAACATTATGCAATTTATACACTTCAAACATGAAACTCATTGAATCAAAAGAGAACTCAATCATACATATTCCATCTCTGCAGGTTCTTCCCATGATTCAATTTTCAATGTATGATCTCGAGCATTAAAGTAGTAATCCCAAGTGATCCTGTAGGGTGTTGCAAAAACATACAAATCCATACATGTCCAGCTGTGTGCTTCAGATGTCTGAAATAATAGAAATCAGTAAAACCAACAATGAGTTCAGATTCTCATGTGCAAAGTATGAAATGAACTTCTTCACCAACCAACCTAGTAAAATGATTTTTCCTACATCGACCACTTAAATAAAGTTCAACCACTCCATTATGGTTACTACTAATATATGATACCACTAGATGTTTCAACTATATAAGTACGCTGCACAGCAAGGTAACTATTGGCAAGATACAAATCCCATTCTTGCTCACTCCATAATAATGTACTATTAGAATTTGCTAACCTCTAAATTTATGCCAACAAGCACTCTAGAGTCTTTTGGCATGTTTTCACAAAGTTGAAAGCACAATAATGTACAACATATATGAATGGTCAGTTTATAGTTAATAGTCCTATGCCCATGAACAATAAAGACTCAGTCACATCATATGAGAATCTAGGATAAAGTGGAGGTTGAACTTCTAATCACTCAGATAGCAACAACACAAAACTAAAGACTTCAATTTTCACTACTTGGTTGGGCTCTACTACAATATCTAACCAAACACACATAATTTAGAAACTAGATCAAAAAGTAACAAGCAAAAGGGTCATTACTGATCAAACTTGAATTCATGTCAAAATTGTTCTATAAGTCATACTACAATCCAAAACCCAGCTAATCCATATTAATTAGACCAACTTCACAATGATGATCATGATCATAATAGTTAATTATTCAGTGAAATAAATATATAAAAAAAAAAAATAAATAAACCTTGAGGTGAACAACGCCGCCTCCCAACCTGTGTTCATCTCTATCACCTTCGGTGAAGTCAATACGAGCTTCATTACCGTAAAAGCAAGCTCCTTTCCACTGAATTGAGCCGTTGTTGGGCGTCACCGACCCAACAAAATACGGCATCAAATCGACCGCACTGTGAAAATTGTTCAGCACCGGCCACGAAATCTGGCGCGGCAGAACCGGAAGCAGATCATTGGGCCGGAACGGCAGCTTCAAAGAATCGACCCCAAACCCTAACCCCACAAAGCAGAGCACCCAAAATAGCCCTGTACAGTGAGAGAATGGAGCCATGGAGCAACAATCGGGAATAGGAATCGAAAAAAAAAGGGACGAATTTTAAAGAAGGATAGGGGTTTGGGGATTCATGGAGCGACCCAGATTTCGAATATTTTAGAAAATTAGGGAAATTGACTCTGTTTTGTTTGTTAGTTGAGGTCGGAGAGGACGAGGACGAGGACTTTGATATTCCTTCCACGTCGCCGGCGGGAAGCGGTGGCTTGAGCTACGTGGCGAGTCTGGATCTTTGCTGGCTGACAGTTCGATGAATATGATTATCCGATCAAATATCGGACCATCTAAATGATTAGATTAGTCGTCCGGTACAGTCAACGGTTGGGCGATTCCAGGAATTACAAGTACAACGTTTTAAACCGCCAAGTGACGGTTTTTTCCAGGTAGTTGCGTGTGAAAGTGAAACTACCGTTGTCTGTTTTTAGAGTGAAGGACTATATTAGGCACTCAAAACTTTTAGCATTTGACTCCTAATTTTGTTTCAACGATTTTTTTTATTTGGTTGTCTAAATATGAAAATGCAAGTGCATAGTATATGAAACATTTTTTTATGATTATTTTTTTAATATATTATATCATGTGAGAGTGCACTCTTAAAATCGTCTAGTGAGAAAATAGTCTCAATGTACGCAAAAAGATAGTTAAATATCAGTTTCATCGTATACAACTAAATAAATAAGAATATTTATTGCAGCGGATAACTACTAAAAGCATTTAAGCAATAAATCTACCCCAAGATGAATGTTCTATTATAACTTGCTTAGACTCTCTTGCAACTCAATAGGAAAAGTAACGGTTTCTCTACTCGTGTTGACAAATTTTTTGAGAATTTAAGATAATGACATAACAAGATGAATCATTCGTCACCACGATATGTGTCAAGTAAAGATATCCTAACATGCCGGTATATGTGAACCTACTGTATGCGTTACCCGATCAATTTGATCCGGCACTCGCCATCTAGTTTCATTCTTTAACTCCATGACAACATATATAAAGAAAGAAAGAAAAGCCTACCCTCCCTCTTTGTTAATCCAACCAACTATCCAATGAAGCAAGTGCAGAGACTTTTAGCTTGAGATTAACTGAAGACCAGTGATAGTTTCAAAGAGAACCAAAAGATTTAAAGTCAAGGACAAAATGTTTTTCACATTCATCAGAGACATTGGTAAAATGTATAATTGAGCAATGAACATTGCTTTTTATCATTCAACTTACATTCTTTTGAGAGAAAGTTGAAGAAACAAAAATTATTGTACATTTAAATTTGTTTTTTTTTTTTGATAAATCATTTAAATTTGTTACTAGGTTCAACTGAAGTAAAAAATAATAATAATAAGAAAATCAGGCTACGTTACAGAGTGATTTACATTGATCTACACAAAATCAAGCACTAGAGTGTTTTAGTATGAGAATTGTCATAAAGCCAATAGGCGTTGTTGCCAAAACATGTAGAATCTGGGTCAGTTCATATGCCAAAGAGAAAGCAATTTGAGTAGCAAGGAAGAAAGAGAGCACTGTCATCCACCGCCATTGGCTGCCTGAACGGGTTTAATTGAATCTGCAAGGCATAGGTATCAATTGCAATCTAATCATATCTGCGGCGACAATTGCTTATAAAAAGAAGTGCACAAGTGATGTTGAATACATTTCAAAGTTCAAACACTATGAAGTAAGGAGCTAGGGATGAGAAAAGTACGGGAAGTTTAAGAGGACAGCCCAATACAGAGCTCATGCATGAAGCTGCAAGATGACAAGCTTCTTCACAATAATCAGAAAACACTGCCGGGACATTTATCTCCTTTATTAGCTCCTGCAAAATGTTTGTCCACGTGACAAAGATATTAAAAAAAATCCAAGGATTCTGTGTGTGTGTGTGTGTGTGTGTGTGTGTGTGTGTGAGAGAGAGAACATACTAAAGTCAACAACCAACTTGAATAAGCAGCAATGCCAGCATTTGGAGCAATGACTAAATGAGGAAAACGATCCTGTCCATAAGACTAGGAATTAAAAACGTTGTAAAATATGAACTAAAGGGGAAAATAGAATCTATATGTGTATCGGACAGAGACTGGCTGATCATTGCTCAACCTTTGCTATATCTTTGTAACGTTCATGATAGAATCCTCTGTGAAGCTGTAATTTCACTCTTGAAGTTCTAGCAGTGCAGCCAATTGAGCTGGCATTACAGGTGCAGTCTGTCTCATTGCACTGAGTATAACTGTAAAGATCAATCCTTTCACCATCCCTATTCATCAAAGCGAACAAAATGAACAGCGTATCAGTTAATGATGGGAGCGGTATTATAATTTGTGGAATAGATGTTTGTATCATCAACAAACAACAGATTTGTTGACATCCAAACAATACCAACCAGGCTGACTAGACGCTAACCTTTGTTGTGGAATGTCAGGTCCAACAAGCTCAATATGCACCTGCAGGCCAGGGAATAGTGCATGTAATTCACCAAAGACAGCAAGTTGTAGAAGCTCTTTCTCAGGCCCTTTGAATACTCAATCCATGAAGCAAAACTTTAAGCCATAGACAACGCAATATTACTTGTAAAGTAACAGGCTACAAAATATATTTCCCATGTTTGTCACCTCGCGTAGGAAGAAAACTAAATAAACATACTTGGAAAAATATATCTACTCCCAGTTACATAACACTTATCCTTTTTAGGAAAGAAGAAAACAATAAACGGCTTTTTCATTGGTAAATGAATAGGTTGCAAGACATCATGATTATAATTTTTTGGAATAATTGGCAAACATCAAACTGCAATGCTAATAAAGTAGGAGTGTAGGACACTGAAAAAGACAGTATACCAAGATAATGTATGCATAGCTCATCACCATTTCCGGGCATCAGGCTTCTTGTACCAGCAACTTGAGTAGTATAGTAGATTGTAAGTGGCTGGAATGATTAAAATAAATAATTAAACTAAAATATAAAACTCTGAGCAGTTGAAGAATGTATGCTTGTACTGGAATGCAAAAGCTAGCATTTACTGAACTACCAATCACTTGAACAGATAAGTCTTTCAACATAAAGCAATGTATATACTTAATGATACTTTTGGTTTCACCAAATAAGAGAAATGAGATAGCTTTATAAGGAAATGTGTAACAACCCGTTGCTGAGATCAAAACTGTAATGACAAAATCACAGCTGTCATCTAATCTACTCATAGCATACCCAATGAAGTAGTAAAGCAGCAGGTGAATGTAAGGGGATGCGTCTCCATTCATAGTAGTCCTTCCAACTACATAATGGCTTTGATATTGGAGACAAAGGCTCTGCATGATTATATAGTGGATCTAGACACATCAATTGCTATTCCATAATATTGAAAAGAAAAGGTGTAAACCAAAGGTGGAGAAAGCAGAAAAAAGTACCACGGCATGGGCATAAAATACTCGAGAGATTCCAACTATTATTTAGCCTGAGAGTCATATAGGAGATGAGATGAGACTGAAATATAAGGATGAAGTTGTTGAATGAAAAAATATTGTCGCTGCATGCCAGCACAAATGAACTTAAACAGTTAAACTCATATATCACACAATTAAAAGAGATGGGGAAAACCTGGAACTATCAAACGAAGTAAATGATGCCCCACAGCAGCATTCCGCAGTCCACATGCCCACTTGATGAATGCCCCTTTTGCTCAAGAATGAACACCTGGTCTCATGCTTTTCACACACCTATATGGATTACACCCAAAAAGAAAAAGGCACAGCTATCAAGTCATTCAAATATAGGAAAAATGATAAACACAAGACACTAATTCTATATCCCACCAAGCAAACTAGAAAATACCTGAACAGTAGCTTCTTCAGAAAATGTGAAGGGAAAATCATTCACAACATCCACGCGCTTCATCTGTTGTTCTAACCGCTCACACTCTTCTTTATGATATTTCCAATGTGAAACCTAAAGACATATATTAAACAATTGAAATATAACTCAGTTTCAATAAAGCCGTGACAACAAGACCAACATCATTGATTAGAGATCACCAATTAAGATTTTGTTCTACGCTCATAAAAGTGATACACAGGTACAAGCACTAAACATTTCGAAGATGAATCTTATTCGAAGAGCTAGGGCACATTTCTATCAAACTTGAAGAAACTACTTCTGAGACTTCATTGATGCAATAATCATCAGGAATTTCAATCTCTAAATTTCAAACCTATCTCACTGGAAAATCCATTAAACATCTCAATCCAACGGTCAATTTCTAAATTGCTCAGTCACAAGTTGTCACACTTACAACACTCATATTTAAACTCTCAAAATGACATAAACTGCTAGTTCCGAAGAATCTGAGAACCAAATCAACATTCAATACAAAGTTCCTGAATCCGATACCTCAGTTCGGCGTTCAATAGAATCAATCAAATTGGTGCAGAGGTTTTAGCAAGGAAGCATTTTAAGAGGACCTGACCTGGTGAGAAACGGAGCAATAAGCAACAGCTCCACAACGGCCACAGCGCCTTGTCGCCGAACCGACGCACCTCCGTCCCCGTCCCTTCCCGGCGCACTCCATGTTTGTTGCTCCTTTGCTCAACAATAGTATCGAATCGAGAAAATTAAGTTACGGAAATGGTGAAATGACGTCACTAGTCATTTACGCACAGCGTGTGGCTCAGACCCGGCCCAGGTTAAGATCAGCCCAATAAACATTACAACTAGAATAGAACCTCACTAGAACTGGGCTTTTCTGAAATTGAGGCCCAACGGGCTATTCTAACCTTTTATATATAGATATATAAAATATTAATTGAGACAATAATTATTTGGCTTAGGCTAAGCGATCAATGAGGTAATGACAACTCATTAAAAATATTGGATCCAAGCGGTTCGCTCCGCTCCCACCAATTCACTTGGGTGGGTATGAGTGAAATTAAATGAGGTGTTATCACCTCATTGGCTTGGCTTTGACTAAACTAAATACTTGTTGGCTTAGATTCCTCATTCTCTAATAGTAATGTAAGTGGTATCTAATTTGATATTTTAACCAATATGGTACTCAATTAGTTTAAGTAGTACATATTCTAACACCATTATATATTCCATTCATTTTGTGATGATGGGCCTAATATGATTTTTTATGAAATTCAATTTAAAATAAATAAGACATCATGCAAAAAGAATTTAATATAGTAATAAAATAAACTTATAAGCCAACATGTGTGTCAAAAAATTACAACATATACTATTTGTTTAAAAAAATAGTAAACACATATAGGCTAAATGTACGACATTAACTAATTTTTTCTTTTTTTTTTCTCAAAATATAAATCAGTACACTTACTTTAAATTATAATTAAATTAGTACTTAACAACTGCAGTACGATTCAAAGTAAATAAAATAAAAAGTATCGATCGAACCACAGTAAATAGTCTCATATTGTTGCTCATATTAGTCTATGCTAAAACAAAATAATAAATTCACGCCAAAACAACAATCGAATATAAACTAAACAAACGTTTGTTAGACACTTCTATTATATTGTTGCAAATTAAGAAGAGAATCAAAATGTCAAATACAACATAGTATATAGATTAGATTTACTTATAAAAAATCTAACACTTCCTTGCAAATGCAGCCACTTTTTTCTTTCATCCTTTTTTTGGAAGATACCAATTTCCATAATAAGAACCAAATTTTTTATTGAAGATTTGCATAAACATTTTTAATGGAATGTGACTCAACAAGCAAGCCAAATCAACCTTCCACATAGTTCCTTTTTTGTGCTGAGAATTAAGAGGAAATTTAGATGAAGACGAATGATAAATTTGATGGGATACTATAATTCATAGACTTCCTTTTTCTCACCACCTTTGCTAAAGAATCAAACCTAACATATTGATTTTGATTACCTTCCTACGTAAGTAGCTGATGGACCTATATACTCTTTAATTGATTGTAGATTTAGCTAAAGAATCAAATATATTCTCCGTAATAAATGTCGTTTTAACATATAATTTTTAAAATAAGAATTTTTGTTCATAAAACGATTATTTTCATGTAACTTATGATGCATGTCATTCACATGTATTTTTCGTTTCGCACCGTTTTATATAAGTGAACACATCGATATCTATTTCTCTATGAATATGATATTATTTATTTACAAAAATGGGTCAGAGGCGGAGCGATTCACGGGCCGAGCGAAAATATATATCGTGTCTCATATTTCAAAAGCACACCAATAATTATCTTAAAGTTTCTATACACATGCATGATAGTTTTCAAATCCTAAAAGATTATGAAATCACCTATAATTATCGAAATTACTAGTATATATATATTACACGCTTTTATACAGTAATTTATTAACTGGAGTAATAAATAGATACAAACGTTTGCATGAATAAATAATTGATATATAGATTTTATTTTTTTTGTAAACCACCGGTTTAATCCGATTCGGGACTTAGTCATAGTTAAGACTCATCACCCCTCCATATGGATGTGTTTAGTGGGGATCAAACCTGAGAGCTCTTCCCATAATCTTAGCCCGTATTGTTAACTGAGCCACAACCCATTAGTATAGCTATATAGATTTCGATAAGTCTTAAAATAATGGTCCACTTAAAAAAAATCTGAAATTTTGAAAAGAAAAAAAAAATCATCATTGTAATTGAAAAATATCTTATAGAAATAAACACAATGAAATAATTATGGCTTAGATAAATGAAGGACCATGTAACAAATTTGTCTTATATATATACAATATCTCAGTCTCACTAAATTAAAAAGTTATAGGATGATCCCAATTTTGAAAACCAGACCAATGGAGAATCAAATCTAGTTAGCAATTTGGGCACCGGCTTGACATTAATACAATAAATAACTCAATATTATCGATTACATGAACCAATAAAACAACGACAACTCTATGTTATTTTAGTGACGGTCCAAGCATGACTATGAATATAATTTATACATTAGTGGAACCTAGATACCTAATATATGATCCAAAGCCACCCAATCTGATTCGATGGTTGTACTAAATTTCCTAATATCGTTCAACATATTTGATACTTTGGTGTTTCAAATAAAAATATGTTTGAATAAAAAGTAGTGCATGGCCGATTTAGTTAGTAAAGATAAAAAGGTGTTTGGTAATTATATAGATATGATTGATTTATTTGGGAAATATAAAAAATTTGAAAGTGTTCTATGAAAAAGAGTGGAGCAAAATATTACTCATGTTTAGGGCCAAAAATTTGATTTCGGTTAAAACTTCGAGTTATACATAGTGGAAAATATTTAATTTGAAACTAGCTCTAAATGCGGAGAAAAAAAAAAGAGTGGAGCAAAATATTTCTCAAGTTTAGAGTTGAAAATTTAATTTCGAACTTCGAGTTAGAGTGAAAAAGATAGATTTAACTTGAAACTAGCTCTAAATGGGCTTTGGTTGTAAATTTTAAGTGCAAAAATGTGCGAATTCATCCTATTTTACTTGATTTTGGAAGTAAATTCAACTTGTGCAACCTTACAATTAGTCATGCCTATTTTATATTACCGAAATCTATATCAATAGTATCGAGTTCATGTCCAAAATTTTTTTTTTCTTTCTATAACCATGTCCAAATTTCTAGATCTACCGAAGTTCAAAACTTGTTGCAAACATGTTTTTAAATTAGTGTAAGTATGAGACGTAATTTTTTAAAGAAGATATTAATTTGTTTACTAATAATACTTGGCATATAATTAAATACTTTTACCTAAAAAAAAGCAGTTGCATTAAAAATTATTGTGGGGGAGATTGTTTTCATTGTGGTTCTTTCCGTCTCGGATAAAAATTAGTTTAGACGTTGTGTGATTTAAAAGTGTTAATATCTGAGTATCTTACCGCTTAAAAAAAAAGAACGAAATGTGCACCAAATGGCACTCAATTTTGAAGTGAAATTAGATGCCATATTGGTCCAACAAAAAATGATTCAATTCAATTTATTCACAAAGTGTAATTTACTTTCTTGACTTTTCTTTTTCTAAAATTGATTAGAACAATGGAACTGTTAATTAGTATGTAGTGTGTACTAATTTGTCTCCGCAGTATATGATTCTATCTGAACCTTCAGTTTCTTGATCCGGTTTTATCAATACAGTTAGTTCAGTTGGTCGGCCATAAACCTTAATTAATCGTACGGTTGTGAGTTGTGACGTCTCAGACCCCACAAATTTAAGGGTCTTTATTGATGATCATAAGAAGAAAAGTAAACGGAGCAATTTATTAATTTGGTGGGGCCACGATGCGCTAATATTGAGATTCTGTGTTGACTTGTGTGATTTAGGATTAGGACATTTTAATTTAATTACTAATTAATTGATTGATTAAAGATCTTCATTTATAAATAAGATTAGCTTTGTTATTCGAGTTTGCTTTTCACGATTACGAGGTCAACCTATAGTTTATGCTTCTTCAAATTTTAATTTCTTACTTGATTGTTTGAATTTTTGTATTTTTATATGCCAAACATGGATTTGGTGCATTATTTTAAACTAATCAATTTGTTTGCATTTTAAAAATTATTGAAAGGATGGAGATGGCGTTTTAAAAAAATTTGGTTTTGTCCAATACATAAAAGTTAAGATAAAAACTAAATAACAAATTTTTATATGTAATATTGTTTATAATAAAATTTACGGAACAATACAACTTATATAATGGTTGTCTTCAAAATCGTGTGATGATAATTGAAAGTGCATAAAAAGTTAGAAGAAGACATATTTATCATATCTATACATACTATAAAAGCTGAATAAAAAAAAAGGTTTTTAATGCGTATTAGAGTGCCACATCATCAATTTATTAATTTTGGCATCTAATTTTGTTTAACTATAAAAGTACCCCAAAATAAAAATTACATTATTTTTATTTTAATTTGAAAAACGATTTTTTATAGGTTTCTTTAAATTATGGACTATCTTTCAATGGAAACAATATTTGAGTGTTTTTTTGGAAACAATTTTTTAAGCTTTTTAAGGATCCACGGTTTTTTGTTAGTGAAAAAAAAAGTTTTTGTTTACCAAATTTTTTTTTATAAGGCTTCCTAAAACTATACACTAATTTTTAATGGAAACAATATTTTAGTGTATTTTGGAAACAATTTTTTTTATCTTTTTTGTAAGATCCAGGAAACAATTTTATATGGTTTTTAAAAAACAATTTTAGACTTTTATTAGGAAATAAATTTTTAAATTTCATAAAACCATTTCGTTGCCTTTTTATTTCAATGGGAACAATATTTTAGGTTTTTAATTTGTTTGGTAAATTTTAAGCATTTTATTAGGAAACAATTTTAAATGGTTTTCTAAGTTATACGATTTTTTTTCAATATAAACATTTTTTCAGACCTTTTTTAACTCCTGCAATATTTTTAAATGGAAAAACTTTTTTCCTTTTTATTTATTTGGGTAGTTTAATTAAAAACTTAAAAAATAATAATTTAGATTCTAATACAATATTTGTAAAAGAAAAAAATCTAATACAATATGGTATATAATTATACAAAACTTAATTTATAATGAGACTCAAACCAACCCTAAAAGACTATATAAATACAATTGTAGGTTTATATGTTACGTTACATCAAATCAGGTACGTACAACACATTCTTTTCTTGATAGTTATAATTTGATGGATTGATTCATAATGTTACGTATAATTTGTATGAATATATTGTGTAAACTAATATTATTCGTGTACATATTTCTGCTAAATGTTTTTTCAATTTTTACTATATTCGAGGAATAGATAAGGAGCAGCGGCCAGTGGGATCAAAGCTTTATTGAAAGAAACTTCAACGAAAAATACCATGTAATTATATTTATGCATATGTAATTAAATTATGTTTATATTTAATTATACAATTTATTCAAATTTATTGAGTCTAATATATTTTCTATCAAATCAAACTTTTATTTTGTTTAAAATATTTATTTATTTATTTTAATGAGTTTTTACTACCTTTGATGAGAAACAGTGAGTAGAACAATTCAATTTTGTTAGATTAATAAATTATGGTGATTGATGTGTAATATTGTGTAACCAAATAAGAAATATGTATAATCATGATATGTAAGTATAGTTATGATTGCTTTAATTATATACATGTATAGTAATTCAATTATTTTTATTTTATCGTCTACGTTGTATAGTTTTATTGATACATTTTTAATAATTATATATAAATAATTAAAAGTATTACAAATATATTCTATTCTTCCGTGCAACGCACGGAATATAACCTAGTAAATTAGAAATAAAAATCGCAGAAATGAGTTATGGGCTAAAAACGAGTTTATTGTTTTAGCGATTTCTCTTTCTCAAACTCATTAACCTGATTTAGGCTAATTGTACTTGTATGTCTTGTGTTATACTACACTATTTATATATGAATGTTCTAAAAGAAAAAATTAATAACTTTGAATATATTGAACTTTTAAAGAAATAAATTGTTATTAATTGTGTTTATTTTGATAGTAAGACCAAAATGTATTATTTCTTTTATTCGAAAAATCGTATTTCTTTGAATTTAAATAAATAAAATATATCTCATTATTCTGAACTCTTTAAACAACATCATCAAATTAATCATTCGACTTTTGCCTACCTTGAAATTTCTCTCTTTCTTACTCCCTAATATGCACAAACAAGTTACCACTAAAGTAATATCTCGCCATCATTATTAATATCACTTGAAATAATTGACGTTACCTTCGCTATATGGAAAATGGAAGGTCTTCTTGGTTTCAAAGTTTACATGACAAGTCTCATTAATCAAGAAGAAAATTTTATTCTTGACGCTAAAGTCAGGTCCTTGAATTTTGGTAGTGGAATATGTGTTTTCGAAATTGAGAAGTTGTATTTTTTTCTCCACTAACATTGTGTTTTTTTAAAAAAAAAAATGAGCTACACAATTGTGTAGCTCTTCCCTTTTAACCCAAACTCCACTTCATCCTACGTAATGAGATTTGAACCCACGACCTCCTACGTGGAGATGTGTGTCTAAACCATTCCGTCACCCCTAAAAGGTTTGTGGTGTTGAATATAGGAGAAAATGATTGTAAGCATGTCCTCACGCATTTTGAACACCCAGTTTTTGAGCTTACTTTTGTATTAAATTTTCTAGTTTTCAATGTTAGAGCCTTAGCCATTCATTTCACTATACCCATATAATGTGTTATATATCTCATTATATCATGTATATTCATTATACTTTGAAATATTTGCTACTCTTGAGAGATTTTGTTAGAGAATTTGAATATGTCCCTTGCAGATTACCATCGTCAATTCCTCATGACAATTTCGCTAAGCATGTATTCGTGAGGCTCCAACTCCTTGCAGATTTGTTATACAACACAACTCTTTTTGCGTGTGAGAGTTGTTTGGACTTATTTGGCGAGAAGTACACAAGAATTTACGACTCAAAGATTTAATCTGTCATTTTTTTGTCTCATAAAAAATGTAAGATAGTATAATCGTTGCAAAATTTTGTCATATGCTTATTTTTTTTACTATAATACCGAACAATTTTTCTAACATAAGGTATTAAGCATTTGTTTAAATAAGCTGAAGTATGTACATGGAACATAATTCATCACCTACTAATTTCTCATCAACGAAGAGAGTAACAATTTATATTTTGTTTTGTGTTAATTTGTAATCATTTGGGGAGACTTTTAGTATACATAATCAAGTGGATTATATGGATTTTCCAATTGCATACATAATAAAAAGTGGGTCAACTATCTTACAATATCACATGCATGCATTTGTATGAAGGGTCGCCATCACAAATTGCACACCCATGAAATGGTAAAACGTATGTCTCATAATTATTGACAAGACGTGACTGCCCGACCACAAACAAATGAAGCAAATGCCCATTAACTTTCGCCTAATACGAATGGCTATAGCAGTCTAAGACGGGTAATTTCAGTTATGGCATCGTGACACGACACGAATTTAAATAAATTTTGATTTAGCATAACTAATTATATGTCGATTTCGTGTTGAATAACTCAATCCTTTAATAATTAGGCCATGTTCGATTTGAATTTTTTTTCTCTATATATATATCACCAATCATTTTATAACACATGATGCTTAAATGGTGTTTTTTTAAGGTGAAATAATAACACTTCATTAAGGAATAATAAGATCAGTACATCCATAATAGGAAAAAGAAAAACCTAAATCAAACCAATTTAAAAGTAGATTGCAAATAGAAGGACTACCAAACTAGATCTGATGGGTGAAAATCCTATTGACCTGGGAAGAACCCAATAAATCAAACCAGGGGTACTAGGCAAGCCCTTCCCCCTGATATGTCCAACCAATGTCAAACTCTGCCGAACTTTCTCCAGACCATGCTGAATCAGACCACCAGCTACCAGTCAACCCCGTAACCTGATCCTATCACAAGGGCCACC
>JAYMSZ010000322.1:0-21562 GCA_036897665.1 Pelargonium citronellum
CGGAGTCGCGACGGGGACAACGGATTGGATGGAGTCAGCGGCGGCGACGGTGGTTGTGGTGGGGCCTTGGTGGGAGGAGAGAGGGAGGATTGGAGGAGCTGTGGACGACATTGTTTTGGATCTGTTCGTGTGGAATTAGGGTTTGGCAATTTGAGATCTACGAGATATCAATGAAGAAAATGAAAGGAAAATGTTGGAGAGATGATGAGAATTGCGTGCTCAAATAATCTGGTGGTGGAGAGAGCGTCGTTTCACAACAACCGTTTTTTCTCTTTTACTTCATTGTTACGGTTACGCCGACACTCAGCTCACAGCGAAATGGTTGAATATATTATTGTATTTCAATGAATTTTGTATTTTTTGGTCAACGACAAATAGTATTGCGCCACGGCAGCGCGTGGTGTCACCTCACGCGTTTGTTTGCCAAAGCGCTTTAATTAGTTTGATATTTAATGGGTTTTTTTTCCTTAATCAGTAAGCTTTTTATTTTTATTATTTAATTTGGTATATTAAATATTTGTCAGACTATTATTTGTTACTTCATATTCAGAGCTTTGTTGGGGCCAAATCCAAATATTATTTTTTACAAATAGTATTTTAACATTAACCGTGTCGAAATTTAATGCTAAAATATGTTTAAAAAGTAACCAAGTCAACAATATTATTACTTGTTTTTTTTATTATAAAAAAAAATTATTACTTGTTTCAAAAAAAAAAAAGTCAACGATATTTGATTATTTGGAGATTGAGGTGCGAATATTTTCTATCTCGATTTTGAACAAAGCATTGACTTTATTTTACCATCGTTGACCTTTGAAAAATACGTGTTATGTCTGCTTCGTTAATGTCGATCAAAGGTACTCATAACTTGTCAAATATATATAATACCAAAACTCTAGATGATCAATCTATTCATCATTGGTGATCTTTGATATTGAATTGCAGGAAAAAATTGGATTGTTTTGAAGGTTTGGTGCCTCTTCAAGTCAACAAGAAAGGCTAACAAAATTGCAGATTTGTTAACCAAGTTTTGCTTTAATAGCTCTGTTGGCTCTAGTTTTTATCATGTTCACCCGCTTGTGGGCGCGGTTCCTTTACAGTTGAATGACTGTAATTTTTTTCTCTAAAATACATTAACTTTGACTTGCTTTCTTCTTCATTTATGCGTCTTATGCTCCTTTTATTAAAAAAATAAATTAAACTAAATTAAAATTTTGAAACTAACCAAATCCTAAAAAATCTTTAAATAAATAAGAAAACAATCTCTGCAACTAAACAATGACTATTAGTTGTGGTCTCATAATTTACATCCATCAACCATTTATTTACACAAACAACCAAGAATTCAACTTCTGACTTGAGAGTGAATCTTGCTGTTATGTAAGTAGCACAGTATAATATAAAATATTGATTAAAGTAATTATGAAAGTGGTGCTATTGAAGTTACTTATAATTTAACAATTTGTTGGTGTTTATAAATTATAAAGTAGCCGTTTGGTGCCATTCAATAGAAGCTTTATGTTAATTTAATGAAGATAATGACAATAATTGAGATTTAGTTGATTAATGTCCCCACATTTTGCTTTGTGATTTATTTGGTTGTTGATGAGTGTCACCTACATCACCCACATCCACTAATAACATGCCACCATTGTTGTCTTATATTATATTATTCTTATATATATACTTCCTTTGAACACATCTTATTAATTATGTACTCATAGTGATAACTTACCTAATATAAGTTTAAAGTATAGTTATTATATCACATTTTAAGAATTTTGTTCCATCAAAAGTCTTTATCTATTTTTGTAGCATTATTAATTGAGTTTAATATGATAATTAAAGTACTTTTAATTTTCCACCTTAATCATATGCTTGTACAAATATATGTTTTTTAAATAATAATTAATAAATAATGTAACAAATAAGGCACAAACTATCATTTTTATACTTAACATGAATGAAAACCTAATCTTAAAAACCAACTCGAGCATATACTTAAGAGTGACCGCTAGTTAAATTAATTAAGACATATTCTTACAATTTTCTGAACGTAAATATTAATATTGGCAAATAATGTGTTATGTTATTGTTGATTTTACTTATTTTATATTAAAAGACATGGGTATATTAGTGTATATATTTTCATGCATGTGTGTATGCATATAGTACGTAGGTGAGCCCAAAAAGTACATGCATAAGTGAATGTGTGCAATGAATAATTTGTAGAATATGCCAAAATTAAACAATTTCGAGCATAGAGTTAAAACATCCACCAACCGACTCTTTGTTGGTTGGCATACATTAGATTATATATCCGACGGTTGTCAAATGGTATGCCCATGCCCATATGTTCGTTAATTTAGTTCGTGTTTTGATGCATGTTATTTAACTCGATCGTATCGTGCTTTTGTGCACGTATTAAAAACTTTTCTTAACAAGTATTTTAATTTTTGTAGGCTTTTCAGATCTAGGTGATGAATTTGTAATTACATGTGTGCACCATTAACGAATATCTCATATGTGTTTTCGAGTAATTATTGTTAGAGAACTAACTTAATTAAAAGCTCAAACTTGTAGTTGAAGTCCTCATTTATTCTCTTAATACTATATTCCAACAATTATTTCGAAATCTCAACCGAAAAACACAAAAGATAAAGAACATTTTTATAGGGAGAAAGTTGAAAACAATAAATGACTCAAAATGTATTATTCCAATGAATATGTGTTTATACTCACAAATAATTCTGTCATATAGCGATGCTTGGTCGGTTGATGACAAAGCGATGTTCGATTCGATTCTCACGTATGAGTTCTATTCAATTCGATCCAATTAGACGAGTTTGGTCGACTTATTATTCATTTTCACTTTCTATCCAAAAAGATTAATATAAAAGCTACAATACTATGTTTCCTACTTGTCCCTAACCAACCCTCTCTTTTTTGTATAGTAAAGACTAACGTGAAAGCTAAAGATCCAATTAGAGAAGCTATATATCGTAAATATCACTTGTTTAGTTGTTGTTCCTTCACATCTATTAACTAAACTGTTGAAACCTAACTCTCAATTAATAATTTTTTTCTCTCCTTTCCTTTCTTTTCAACTTGTTTACTTTGGTTTCAAGTTGGACCATACACCTTTTTTTTGGGTTCTCACAACATAAAATTGTGCTTAGTTATACAGTGGCTTTCCAACTATTTATATGACAGTGACTTGTTATTGGATATTGAAAGTCTCTGTGATCTACCATCCAAAGTGTTAAAAATGACTTCAAAAAAGAGAGAAGAAAAAGTGATAAAAATAATAGCACACAACTTTTGGCTTGGCCTCAAAGTTTGAGAGTTAAAGGTTATTACCTGAATTTGCTGAGTACACGAAATATAATTCACATTTTGTTTGGGTTTGATATGTATAAATTGACTAATCGCTTTTCGGGTCAAATTAAACCGAACAAGTTCACATAAACTTTCAAATATGACATTTAAAAAAATATATATCCATATTTATTTAAAAGTATTTTCAACTCAAACTCAAACAAAATCAATTCAAAATTCAATTAATTAGTTATAATTATTACCTATGTATTGGGTAATGCATTCAAGCTCTTTATTTGAAAATGTTTAAATTTGTTGACTTCACAATTTTCAAAATTTTGAACACTCTAATAAAATGACAAAAAAAATCAAAGAACTTTTGTATGGTTCTCTAAGACCAAGTAGATTTTTACTTGTGCCATGTGAACCGAAAGAAAGATGAATTTGATGTAAAGACCTATTTTTCAATGGGATTTGATTAGTTGGACTTTTATTTATTAAAATTATGAAAATATTTTATTTAATATGAAACCACTATTCTGTTTGTTTTGAACAAGTATTTAATTTGATTTTGTTCTAATCTAATCATCAAATTCCTCCTATTATTTCAATTTAGCTTCCCAATTATACTATTTTGTTTCAAATCAATCAAATACACGACAATTTTGTGAAATTAGATTGATGTGACAATTAATTTAGGTAAATCTACAAATAAAACCAATTTGAAACATAGAGGTATGTTTGAAGAATCAAATTAAACAAGAATTGACATGCGGCCACGTTCCTCATTTATACAATTTTGTTCCAAAAACTATTTTATCAATAGCTAATTTAAATACATGTAATATACATGCAATTAAAAAAAATAGCTAATTTAAACATTACATAAAAAAAAATCAATTTTTTACCACATCAAGTTAAATTAATAATACTACATTCGGTCAGTCTTATAGCTAACCGGCCCAGATAAACCAAGGGCCCATTTTGTTTCTGGGCTCAAGGCCCAGTTCATTTGGCGAGCATTAACAGAATTGAGTATGACGAGACGCACGCGCGCACCGGCCCGCGTTGCCGCGTTCAGTCCCTCTGTTCTGGTTTCTGCGATTCGTCACTGAAACTCTCTCTCTCTCTCTTTCTCTATATCGGATCGAAACCTAGTGTGGTTTCTGCGATTCGTGACTCAAAACCTGTGTTGCAGAAGTAGCATTCGGTAGCTTGTAATTGGAGGAGCCATGGTTCAAGGGAAGCACCACAACAAGTCTAAACCCAAGAAAATCCTCACCGTCTGTCTGCTCTCTCTCTCTCTCCACTTTTTTTGCATCGCAATATATTATGTATAGAGGTTGCTTAATTGTTATTGAATATTCATATGTTTCTGCAAATCCATGATTCAATGAAGTTAATCAATTTTGTTCTGCTACGATGGATATGTTTTCCAATGAGGTGATTACGAGGTTTGGCTTTTTATGATTCTTTTGAAGTGGCAATCAATTGTAAACATTGTATTTTGCCAATGACCAGTTACTGAGCTGAATTGCTATTGCATTTGGCTTGAGATGGTATGGTATGTGACTATGTTCACTACAGTACATGCCCAGAAAAGGGTTAAATCAAGGAAAATAAGTTGTACCTTCACCTCATCATGATCAGAGTATTCTACTGTTTTTGTGAAATTGAGGAGAGTAAATGTCATCGTTTTATGAGACAACTTTTGTGAAATTGAGTCTGTCATGCTAATGTTTGGATGAGTAATATGAAGTGTTTCATGCTTAAGATGTTTCCATAAGAATTTCGATTGTACCCCTTAATAGATCCTACACCGATAAATGAACAAGAATGGGTTGATTTGACAGTCTAAAAAGCAAGGGAAACAGGGTGATGTTTCTCAACTTCGTGCTCAGCTTGATGCATTGGGCCTAAAGATTATTGAAGTCACTTCAGATGGTAACTGTTTCTTCAGGTTAGTGTCTATTCACTGAAGTTATATTGCAATTGTTGCTCATTACATGTGCCATGTTGTATCCGGATATATATGAAAATGCCAATTCAATTGTACATTAACTTTGCATTTATAAATTTCTAGATTGTATGAACATTTCATAGTATGTTCAGTAAATGATTTGTTACAGTGTAACATGTTCAGTTTCGCTAATACAGGGCCCTTGCAGAACAGCTGGAAGGCAGTGAGGAGGAACATGAGAAGTATCGCAATATGGTGGTACAATATATAATGGTATGTAGCTGGAAAAAATAAGAGAAGATCTTTCCATAAAACTTGCCACTATCATTTGTTAAAAGCAGTTGTTCTATTGTTTACATCCATTAAAAGTTGGCTGAGAATTCTTTTCTGACTGCATTTACTTTGGAGATCTGTTTTCCATGAACTTACTAGTTGGGACATTTTATTTTTACGATAAATTGGTTTTCCATTTTACTTGCCATTTTCTCTTTGCTTATCTTTCTCATTTTAAAACCTAATTGTAAATTATGTTGATATTGGAACTTTAATTTACAGAAACATCGTGAGTTGTATGAGCCCTTTATCGAAGATGAAGTACCATTTGATGACTACTGCCAATCCATGGAAAAGGATGGGACATGGGCTGGACATATGGAACTACAGGCAGCTTCTCTCGTAACACATAGTAATATATGCATTCACCGTGTGAGACTTTCTTTCCTCGCGGAGATTTCTTTTTAACACATCTAAATATCTGACATCTGCTAGATAGGATTCATCTCTCTCTCTCTCCCCCCCTTTTGATTTCTTCAATTCTTGATTAGGTAGCATAAAAGCAGTTATTTGTATGTTTCTGAAAACTTCCCTTGGCTACCCGATCATCTTATAGAGTTGCATACAATTCCTCCGGCCCAGGGGAAGAACAGCTCTCTGATGAATGAAATTGTGCAGATAGATCATATACTTATTGTATTCCACATAAAGTACACAGCTCTGGTTTAAATTGTCAAAATTGGGATTGTTTTGATGTAGTTTTACTCTATCCTCCTTGATTTAGTTTGAGCTTCAGGGTTTCATTTGCTATTGTAAAAACAGTAATTTGACAAAGTAATTTGCAGAGTTTTGACTGAAAAAAGTGATGTTTTAACGACTATGTCTTTATTATTTCAAACCCAAACATAAAGGTGCGTATATTACATTCCTATAGCGGCCTTCTAAGATTACAGTTTTCTACCACCATGCAAAATATGGCAAATGGCTTACTATACATCTAGTTAACGTTAATGTGCTGTGTATATGCATCTATTTTCTACTATATATAATTGCATGTGCATGTCTACAAATTTGCATTTATTGCTAATTATGTTATTTTAGTTTAAGATGGGAGGTTGTTGTGTTCCTATTCTCAACGATCTACTTGATACAGAATATGTCACCTCGCTGGTACATACGAAATTTTGATGATAGGGGAGCTCGTATGATTCATTTGTAAGTGCTCTAAAATCTTTATCATGATTAAACTTTTGGTTGCAAAGACAACAAACATTATTTTGCAGGTTTACAATCTTAATGGGTCTGAACAATCTTCAAATTCTACTTTTAACATGCTTCTGTTAATTTTGTTGTGTTTATAGTGAATTAGTTGCAGCTGTTTAGCCTTGTGGTGGAAGTGTAAGTTATTCCTTGGTACTTTTGCAGATCATATCATAACGAGGAGCATTATAACAGCGTCCGCGCGAAGGAAGACCCCTGCAATGGGCCGGCTAGGCCTATAATAATCAAGGTTTTTTTTTCCCCTCCATAACCAATGCTATTTTTCTTACTAGTATGCTAATTCAACTAGCCTAATAAGTTCTAGTTTTTGAAAGGCTGATGCTGACCTTTCAGCAACATCTAGCCAAGCAAAAGTTTCCATCAGCAAGTCAAAAGGGGGAGCTGGCAAAGATACTATTAATTCAGGATCTATCAAGCTAGTCATGGCAGGAAGCGGTTGTGATAACGCTGAAAAAGTAGAAGAGGTTATAAATTTCTTGTGATTCTCTATTATGGTTGTGGCCTTTGTCAATTAAAGAATGAATATATAAATTGTGATCTTCTGATCTCTTCAAATGTTGCTTTTATAGTGACTTCAGAATGCATAGAGCTTCCTATTGTTTTCTGTCTCATGCTTTCTAGTTCCAGGTTTTGCTAGAAGTAGATGGTGACGTCGATGCTGCAATTGAATATCTGATAGCACAACAACTAACAGAGGAAAATTTGGCTGAGAAGGATGCCCAAACTTGTCATACAAGTACTTCTTATGGTAATGGCCGGTCAGTACTGTTTCACATTTTGAATATTTCAGAAATGAATGATGTTAGTTTTCTCTTCATTGAATCCCCATACTATTTTGCTTACTTTGAGTACAAAGCTATTAAGTACCCAGAAGGCACAACTGTATTTGCTTGCTTTCTGCATATATGGTTGCATGAATTCTGACATTTGACCCATAAGGATTTTTTTAATTTATCAGCAAGACTCATAGGGATTGTTGGCTTGTTGCTACTTCATACTTGCTACTACTTCTTTAGGGTATTTTGGCCATGTTGAAGTATATATATATATACTTGCTATATATATATATATATATATAGGTTAAGGATCTTAAGCCAAGAATTATTTGGCTTAGGATAAGCCATCAATGAGGTGGTTACACCTCATTAAAAATATTGGATCCGGGCGGGTCGCTCCGCTCCCACCAATTCACTTGGGTAGGTATGAGTGAAATTAAATGAGGTGTCGTCACCTCATTGGCTTGGCTTAGGCTAACCCAAATATTTGTTGGCTTAGATTCCTTATTCTCTCTCTATATATATCCTCGTAAATGGATCTTTTGTTACTGGTCTATGCTTTGTAACAGTTTTGGCAATAGTTTCAAATGGATGGTGTATTTGTTTCATCGTAAAGCTCTGAGTATGAGTAGACTGTTTTTAATTATGCTGTGCTGTTGTTGAGACACATGTATGTAGTGGTTTAGCTTCTTTCTAGTAGTGCTACAGTCCTGCCTAAAAGCTTCAATATGCTATTTTTATTGAGATTGACAACTACTTGCACACTTGTAAATGCTTTGGGATATCTCCAAGGAGGCCTCTCTCTCTCTTTTTCCTTTTTCTTTTCTTGGAAAAGGTTAGAATCTTTTCTCCTATATCCAATCCTACATTGCAGTTTTTCCTTGATATAGCTAGTTCTCCTCTATATTGCAGTTTATTTCTTCTCCATGCTTATACTTATCATTAATTTGTATTTTGTATTTTGTTTTGATAAACTTTTGTTAACTGGAAGATGGATTGAGTACATAACCTGCTTGTCACTGTTGTAGAGTATTGAATTCATTGTAGTTATTCCTTGCCCATATTTTCAACTGTCACTTTGTTCTCGCCTTTGCATTGTACCTTTTCTTCTTACCTTTTTCTCATTAATTTTTATTTTCTTATTTTTGAGAATCCAGATAATGAAATTGGAAATAATGACCATTGTGAGAAGGAACCTGTAAACAAGACCCACAAACAGGGTTCCTCTAGTGTCAGTGTTAAACCTAAACATGATAATAGCAGCTCTAAGCTTGATGAAAAGGTTTCTGTTATTTATTTTCCCTTTATCCCGTGTCTCTTGGTTCCTTTTCAAATTGGCTTACCTTAATTTGGCTTTGATTTCGTATTGGTTTTGTTTGATTACAGAAAATTCCAAGGAACAAGATATGCCCTTGTGGATCAAAAAAGAAATATAAGGCTTGTTGTGGATCAGTTGGAGGGAGATCCTCTTCCAAGCTTGTAGTGTATGCTTCTTTACTCTTTTGTTATGGGTCTATACCTTTAACTATTCAAGCATTGCCTAGCTTTTGTGTGCTCAAGCCATGAATTATCTTCTTCTTTTTCTTTCTTTCTTCATATTTGTGTTTGACAAGCTCATACAAACTGGCCTACATAGAAATCTCTTAAATATAGAAAAAAGAAGAAGTAATTGTTGCTTACTAAAGTTGCGTTGTTATTGTATCAGTAACCAGAAGGTCGAGTCAAATAAGATTAGAAAGGAAAAAAAGCAAGGGCAGAAAGGCGGACATGTGTCATCCTGTGAATATGACGTAGGACTGCCTGACATGGGTGCCCTTTGTATATGATCTATTCTATTTGAGCCATGACTAGCCTCTTCATTTCAGGTGCTTCACACTTCTCGTCTATGCTATCTGGTTATTTTTATACCCTTCTACTGGTACTGTTGCTACCATTGTGGTGTGAGACTCAAACAAACATGTTTCTTACCATTCACCCATTACACTGTCGCTCTTTATTTCCCTTGAAACATAGTTTTTCTTTTCACGTTACTTGCCCGCTTCAAGTTTTTCATTCTAGGAAAGGGTGATGCCATACATAAAAAGGAAGAGCTGGCAGTTTGGACCCAAACCGACCTGCTTTTTTGCAGGCTTGGGTCATACACAATAAACCCAATCCAATTTTGGGTTGGGTCCGGCAACCTGCTCATTTTCCATGACAACTAGGCTTAGGTCCTTTCTTCTCGAAATCCAAATTGTCAGCCAAATATAAATACATAGATCATTGGAATGATCAATAAGACGGACAAATAAAGGCTCAGAACTTATCATCATTTTTGTTATTGTTATTTTCACTTTGCAGATACACTTTTAACATTGTCAGATGGAATGAATTGCCTTACCTAACTCGGAAAAAGGAAATAGAAGATTCTTAAATCTGAAATATGATCACAGTGCATTGATTTGGCTCTCTGATAATGGTTGTTTTTGAGTTTTGTATACTGAGCACCATCTGGAAGGAAGTGAAACTGTAAGATGAACAAGGATGGTAATGAATGCATTATGATTTGTTTTTTTGAAGATTCTGATTAATAACTGTATGTTTGATTTTGTTTGAGTATTTAAATGAATATGTAACCTATGATCAGAGAACTGAAAATTAAACACTCCATGATGGTTGAGGTTCATGAGTTGTGCCACCGAGCTCCTATTGAAGTCACTATTCCAATATCGTCACCTCCAATCAATCACTCACGTAACATTGTGTCATTGTCTATCCAGAAATTTAAACCACTGCATATATGGTCTCCAAAGATGTTCAATGTTAATTATAATCAACATGTTCATTAACTAATTAAGAAATTTTAGTGTAACATAATCAAATTTGTCAACGTTATCAGCAAATCAAGCTGATTTAATATGCATTCATGAGAGAGAAATTATAAAGACTCATCAAACATTATTGAATAAAAAAAATTAATTAGATAACACTAAACTATGACTTGTAAAAGTAATAAAAAAAAAAATTATGACATAAATAGCCTTTTAACCTAAATTCCACCCATACCGTCAATAAGAAAGCTCAAATCTAATACATAAAAAAAACCAAAGTATTTAAACCATTTACCTCATCAATAATCATGTCGTTTTGCATATGAAAATTATACAAAAGTTTGTTGAAATACTTAGCAATTGGTTAGTAGCGCTTATGATGATTGTTTGGTTACATAAACAAAGAGAAGTGGTTCCACAGCATATGCATAAAATATTATAATACCTAAATTGTTTTTATAAAATGAGTAAAAAACACATATTACTATTAGTATATAAACACTCATGAATGAAAACTATGCTAACATGAATCAATTGTAGCGTATTGGTTAAGCAAGAAGTGTCACCAAACAAGCCCTTAACATTTATTTACCGACATTAGTGTTACCTCCTCCTCCTCCAAAACCGTAAATGACGCAGGCACACGTCATGATAAATCAGCCAGTCCGCGTGAGTCACGTGACATTGACGCCTCTTTCACTCTCCCTCCTCTTTCTGCTCTGCTCTGCTCTTAACAGAACACACGACCACACCACCTCCTCATCTCCTACCGGTATCGGAGTCGGAGAGAGAGAGAAAAAAATCTCAGCTACGCACCGAAACCCTAGCGCCGGAGATTCTTCTGGAAGCCATGGAAGTAGCGGAGGAACCTGCAGGAACCGAAGAAGACATCGTTGTGCCTCTCCGCCTAGAGCGTTCCCGCTCGTCTTCCACCGCCCGTACTCTGATCGCCAATGCCGCCGACGGAGAAATCTCTGGCGAGTGTCAGTACAAGGACGAGGATGTCATCTGTAGGTTCTGCCATAGCCCGGGCGACTCCGACAATCCTCTCCGGTATCCTTGCGCCTGTCGCGGCACCATCAAGTTTGTGCACCAGGACTGTCTTCTTACCTGGCTCGATCTTCGCAAGATTTCGCACTGCGAGGTACTTCTCTTCACAACTTTTTCGTGTTTCTTGCTCTGCTCTGTGTGGTTCGAACTTGTAGTTGCGATTTGAAACTTTGAATTTGTTTCTTGAGGTTTGGTTTGGGGTTTAAGTCTCGGTGTTGTTGAGATTTTGATTTTATTGCGTAGTTATGTATGATGTTGATCACATTTGTGGTGGAACGATTTAGTTATTTAATTTAAAATGAATCAGAGCTGTTCGTATACACAGAGAATCTGATGTGAACTGTAAGACTCAACCATCACTGAAGCTGCTGTAGGTCTTCAGCAATCAGTTTTTATAGCTTACTTCAATTTTATTGCACAATGTTCCTAGTATGATATGTACCTACCATTTCAGGTCTGCAAACAAGCTATTTCGTTTGTCCCTCTCTACGCTGAGAACACTCCAGCTAGGCTTTCTCCCAGGGAGTTTGTAATTGGGACTGCATTGATAGCATTCCGTGTGCTACAAGCTTTCCAGCTCTTGGCTTATTGTTGCTTTCTTTTCATGTTAGTCCCATGCACTACATTCTGTCTTTGGGAGCTTTCTTTTGGGAGGAGTTTTGGTGAAGCCAGGAGAGTATTACTGAGTTATTTGTCTGTGTTAAAGGTTATCGAAGGTAGTTTTCTTGGCCTTGGACTGTGCTCTGGAATAGCTATCCTCTCTCTTGTGGCCATGTGTTTTAGGTTTACTTTTGTGCCTTTAAGGCTGTTGATGAGGATAGGACAGGAGTTGGAGAGCATTGATGATAACAGAAATGGTTTTAGCGTCATCTTTGTCAGCTTAGCCAGCTTAGCTTCTCGTGTTGCACTTTTTGTGAGTTCTCACTGTCCAATTTCTTCTTTCATGTTCCTAGTTATTTTGTTTAGTCTGTTTTTTATTATGATTATTCTGACTTTGTTACCTTTGACCTTCTAGATTATATTTAATATGGAAGCAAAGCTTTAGTTCTTGAAACTTTAATTCAATGGGGATTTTGGTTTTTGCATATAATGAGTTTCTTTTGTAAATTAATGGTTATGGTTTCTCATTTTTCTGGTCATGTTTGTCAAACACTTCAGTTTTGAGAGACATGTAATATATAATTTGTGAATGTGATGAAATGAGTTGGATTAGTTAGAAGAATAATGCCAACTCTGTGGAGTTTTTTTTTTTGGTTGGCCTTTCTCAATTCTGTAGATTATAATTTCTAATTAACACGCCTGTTTCCATCTAAAACATCTCTATAAAACTGAGGCGATGCGGTGAGAAATTAAACATGATGAGAACAACACATATGCACCTGATAAGTGTTTGTTTTATTGTCTAGTACTTACATCTAATGTATGAAAATGACTAATTTGAAATTTAATACTCTATCTATCTCAAAATGAGTGTCAACTTTCTCCTCTCTCTCTCTCTCTGTTGCAAAAATTGAGGATAATTTTATTAGTGCTTAACTTTTCCTCATATGCCCCTACATGGCTTTGTTGAAACAAACTCAAGTGGTTTTAACTAACTTATCTTAGGGATCTTATTGGTTGTTCATGCATAACTAGCTCACCTAAAATAAAGTCTAGACTTATTTTGGGACAATTTTTTTCGAGAAAGTGGACTCTTCATTTGGGATGGAGTGAGTAATTAATTTCATTGCAAGTTTGCTATTGAATTCTTGATCACTAAAATGAGATGTAGGTCTTCCTCAAAGTGTAAAACTGTAAGCATCCCCTTTAGTTAATGTACTTATTGTGTTTATGTTTCTGAATTCATATTATTAATAGTTTATGGAAACTTCAGAAACTCGTATACATATGGGTTTTAATTGTAAGATTTGCAAATTAATTACGGTTATCTTGCAGGTTCTTTCCATAAATATGGTTTTCATTGGTTGCCTAGTCTTTGTACCTTTTTCCATAGGGCGAATTGTATCTCTTCATCTGTCGGGGTCAGCTGCTCCATTAGTTACATTGGAAAATGCATATACTTCTGTTGAGCCTTTGTCATCTGGAACTGGTGGAAAGAATATCTCCGGCCAGGTCTCAGAACTGGTGACAGAGATGTTCCATACAGGCAAAATTGCCCTCGAAACTGGATTAAGTGCACAACTTTCAGCAAACCAGATAAACAATGAAATGGATGGAATATTTGAACTGTCAGATGGTACTACTATTCTCATTGGATACATTGCTATATTGTCACTTATCTTGTTTCGCCTTGCAATTTTATACTTACCTCATTACGCAAGGAGTAGGCCTTCCACGTGGAGGCGAATTCACAATTCTATTGTAACAAAGTCATATGCAATTTTCTCTGCTCTATGGACATTTGTTGCTCTTCTTTGGCAAATTTTGACTGCAGTGAAAAGGCATTATTTGACCATGCTTAAGATTTCTTTGATATTGGGGATCAAGGTTGGTATATTTCCTTTTATGTGCGGCCTGTGGCTGAATGTCTGCACTCTAAGGATTTTTGGAGGGGCATTTTCTCGCCAGGTTGAAATCTTTGTCAGTTATCCTTTTCCATATTCGGTGTTTCACTGGATTGTTGGAATTTTCTACTTGCTGTATGTGTTTCTCCATGTGGACCTTCTTCAAGGGGTATGAGTTCTCCTATTTTATCAGGTCAAAGTATTTCATTGTCTCATTAATCATTCAAGTTTGGGAAATTTATTGACAATTCTGCTTATGCTTTTGGAAGGTGCTACGTAATAGAGTTCTCTTCTTCCTTCCGGATGTAGCTAATCCTAAACTTCTGATTCGTGAATGGAGGAAGAGTGCTTTGCACCAGCATTTTTGCCACATTCTATTGTTTCTTGCTATTCATGGGAGCTTGATGGTTCTTCTAGTATTTTTACCTATCAAGCTAGCTACATATTGTGAACCATCCATTTTCCCACTGTTTTTTAGGTAAGTTTCCAAAGATGAACACCTTCAATCATCCATTGCTTTCATTTTTTAATATAAACCCTTCTTGCATGTTTAATTCCACCTATTATTAACTAACTGATGTGCACCTGTTATGCAGTTCATCAAGAAGTGAATCTTTTGCTGCCAATGCGGCAGATAAGCTAGTTTTTCATTTTGGATTACCCTGTCTAGCTAGGTTGTTCTATCCATCAACGACGATGAAAGCACTAATACACACGTGGTTAACTGTCGTGGGTTCAGTACTTGGTTTAAATGAGTTCTTACTAGCTAAACCCGAGGGTAATGGCATTCAGACAAATGGGATAGTGGAGCCAGTTAGGCAGCATAGACCACATTATCCAATTCTGCTAGTTCTTGCTATTGTTGAAGGTTCAATTGTGCAAACATGTGCACTGGCCGATGCTGATGTTGCAGAAGATAACAGTAATGAAAAAAAGGATAATTATCAGTAAGTAATCAGTGATAGTGCTACCACATTATAGCATCTAAATTATATCATGTTGGAAATGCTATATCTTTCTTGTCCTCTTTTACTTTGAAGCATCAGAGGTGGCAAACTTCTAAAATTCCTTGAACGCTCTGTTCCTTTTAAACTTCTTAAATTATGTTAGAGAAGGATGAGTTTTGATCTGGGCCCATGTCGTCGTGAGCATGACCATGCAGGGAGAAAATTATGATCCTTGACACAGCAATTTGTTGTATTCTCATGTGTGTCTTGTTTTGAGCTTGCAGGTACACTGGTTTTGTGTGATGGTTCCATGTTAAAGTTTACTGAGACCTTGATATTTGCTTTAGGTTCATTATTGCAGACATACTTTTCTGTTAGAGTTGAATACAACGTAGTTAGTTGGGATTGTAGAGTGAGTGTTCAGTGGCGAGTGTACTCGTCATTATTCCAATTTTAATTATGGTCTGTTAGATAACAACAATAACTAAGCAAGCAATTTTCCTAACAATGTCGAGGTTGGATCCATGAATCCTTTTGCAGAACTCTTTAGGATCTTATAATCACATTCTTCTCCTCCAGTCTATCCTATATTCGTATCTAATATTATCTCCTTTGTTATTTAATGCATGATGAGATCTTATTTTTGAGGATTCATTTCTTTCCCAATGGCTGTAAGACTAGGTGTGTTGAGCTCTCAAGACATGGTTGGACAATTGGTGGAGTTTTTTTTTATCTATCGCTAAGTCTTTACCATGATGCGCTTGAAGGCGTAAAAATTGAAAATAGTTTTGGAATAATGTGGATCCTAAACAAACTGAAGGGGATTATACTGTGAAATGCAAACATGATGTAATTGAATTTTGCCTATTTTAGATGATCCAATTTTAACTTATTAGAATTCTTGTATATTTGATAGCATCTTGAACTCCTGTTTTTTTAGGTTTTCATTTCGCATTCTGCTGTTGCTTGTGCTGGCATTGATTACTGCCCTTCTTTTTAATACGATCATCATAGCTTCACTATTTCTTCTCGGGCGTCCCATTTCAGAATTCATCTCTCGCTTTCCACTAACGAATGGAAGCAATTTAGATGGTGATTCATCTCTACTATTAAATTCACATTATTATATCCTTTGGAAATGTAAAACTTAATATGCTCTGCTCTCTCTCTCTCTCTCTCTCTCTCTTCCAGATATAGATGCTTTACTCATTGGAAGCTGCATTATTGTGTCTGTTGTAATTGGAGCTCGGTATGCCATTGAACATGTCCAGACAAGAAGAATAGGGACTCTTTTAGAACAGTTAAGGAAGTGGGGTGGCATTGTCCTCCAGAGTTCTGCTCCGTTGTCAATATTGGTAGGCATTTAATTATTTCTTTTCTTCCCTGTTTCTGTAATCATATGTTCTGTATATTAGACTAACTGCAATATTATTTGTATGTATATATACTCATTCTTCAGATCTTCGTCATTCCAGTATTGAGTGGTTTGCTGTTTGACCTTACTGTGCTTGTGCCAATACGGGTGCCTTTGGATGAAAGTCCAGTTTTGGTATTGTTATTAGAGGACCTGCTGATTGGATGGGTACTTCTTACCATTTGGTCTGTGCTGGTGCGTACTCTTATCTTCATGATGTTTGCTTTAAGATTAGTCATTTTCAATTACTACAATAATTGAGCATGGTCCTTCTGCGTGCGAGTGCGACTCTCAGTTTGCTTTGCATCAATTGACTTTACTTTATTCTTATGAAACTAAAGAACTGTGAACTTTGTGAAGCTGTCATCACTTTTTGTTCTAACCACTAAAAAGAACTCAACTGGGTCCACATATTTCGGAGTTACTATATCGGTATTATGGTAGATATTGTTTCAAACAAAAGACTTGCATTGTCATCTGAATGCAACATTAGTTGGTCGCAGATATTGGCAGATACAATGGAGCTCTTTGTGGACAGAAGTTGGCGGTTGAGTCTTGAGAAAGTGCTAAGCGATGACTTCTTCAACCTAAGTGCCCTCTGGGTGCTGGGTGAGATTGTGTTTCCTATCATGGAAAAATTGTTGCTAGCTCTGTGTGTCCCGCACGTGTTTGCCAGATGCATATCCCCCATGCTCGGGTATCCCCTATCTGTCAACTCAGCTGTCTACCGATATGCCTGGTTGAGCTGGCTTGCTTTCGGTTTCTTATTGTTTTGCGTAAAGATGATCTGTGCTCTGATGATTAAGCTGCACGATTCAATCAGAGACGAACACTACAAAATTGGACAGACACTCAAAAACTTTGGGGAAGAAGGAAGAGAAGCGAAATAATGTTGACAACATATCAGAACTCAACTGTGGCTCTACTTAGGGCATCCACAATGGTAGGTTAATAACATGAAAAGTTGTGCATTAACCCATCTTATTATACTCTTTCCATTGTAAGAGGTTAATATCTATTAACCTCTTCATAGTTATTGACCTTTTAATAGCATTGGGTATTGTGTTATATATTAGTATTTTAAAGTGATGTGTGTGAGTGTGGATTCATTATATAAACTTTTTAGAGGTTAATCCATTGTGGAGATGAGTATAATAGATAATGAGTTAATAAAATGATGATGTGGCAATTGTGAGCCAACTCTATTAACCTTTTAGAGGTTAAACCATTGTGTATGCCCTTAGTTCTCATCCACACAAACTTTTGGAGGACTATACTTGCATTTGTACAGTGACCCACCATCATAGAGCATTACAAGGTGAATGATCACAACTAGAAACTAAAATTACTAGCATCTTTGGAACTATTTACAGGAGGGAATTATCGATTTCGGGTATGGTTTTCACCGAATCAGGCCATATCTAACCCTAGTTTTGATGTCTAAAACACTCATTGGACATTGTAATTGAGGTTACTTGGGTTTGATTCAGTTCAGTCTAGTTAATTTATTATGGTTTCTATCCTTGAACTGAGGATCTATTATCCTTTCTGTGTTTTGTGCCCACAAAGGTACTGGCTGCTTGGACCAAAACTACAACAATCTAGGCCCTTACCCTACCACAAATCAATTTTGTGGCATCAACATGCTTTTTTTTCTAGGCCCCCATTGTCCTATAATAGTGTGAGTGTCCATATTTTCATAATACTCTTAAAACCTCTGGTTCAGCTTCTTAATGGGGCTCAAAGGTTAGGTCTGCCCCAATACTAAGATTAGAACTCCAAATATATCCTTCAGAAATGTAGGTTGCCAAACCCATCATTGTCATGTCCAGTGCATTATTTGTACATATATGCCAATTTGAGAAATACATAAATCAAAATTCCACTCCCACAACTCCTACATTAGTAACTATACATAAACCAACAAAAATAATCTAAGAGGCTTTAAGCCACCACCTAACACTATATACCCTATAACATAACTTTGTCCGAAATAGATATGGTAATTTTGGGTTTTGGGTCCGATTCGGTCAGGCCGACTGGTTTTTACTGTTTTTAGTGTAGATGTGTGGATTCATACAAATTTGTTTGACTAGACTTAGAAGTTAGGCGGATCAGAATTCAAAAGCCCGTGATTTTGTGTCCAAATTTTCGACTCAAACTTCGCAACTACATTATTCCTCTAGCCATATGTGTGACGAGCGTTGAGGAGAATGGTTCAGTTGCCACGAGGGAGTGTTTGATTGGTAGTGAGTGAAAAAGATTTGAATGGCCCTATGTGAGTGTGGAGTCCAACCAAGTCGGCTCGCCCAACTCAACAAGCCACTAGGCAACCAACTACGTGGGTTCTACTGGTTGGCATAGTGCGGTGTGTGTTCATGTTTATTCGATCTTTTCTCAATCTTATTTTTTCGGAATGACAAATAATTTGGACTCTTTGGAGGAACTCAATTTTAACTCGTATAGACTTGAGGCCTTGATTTAACACGTGTCAATATGGATCATCACATACTTAAATATGCGATTACCCATAACAAAATCAAAAGCAAATTGTCAATTTCACCATTGATTTCCTCTATTACATCACTAAAGTCAAACATAATTTAAGAGCCTAAATCATAAAAATTCATATTAATATTAGTATCGAAGAAGTGGACAACTACAAGAAACTTATGTTTTAGCTTCACAAGATACACAGGATACACAAGTGGAAAGTGGACAAGGCAGTGACTTGCGTGAATAACCAAACCTTTCTATTAAGAGCAAGTGGTGTATTTCCAAAGACAAAGACAAGCAAATAGAGCCATAGAGGCAAAGTCAAAAAAAATTACAAATTATTTTATTTATTGAAATTAAGAAACTCTTTAGAACTTTTTTCTAATTTCATAAGGTCCATTCATCTATTTTGGGAAGTCGGTGATATTTTTTCATTACTATTTATAGCATGTTGGGCACAATTAATGGCTTGATGAGACTCTCATATTTTTTTTGTAGTGAAAACTATCAAATCAACTGAAAGTTGAAAAACGAAGTCGTTTTCCCAAATTAGAAAGTCCCATCTAGCTAATCTTGCAACTTGTAAGCAATTATGGAGCAATAGACAACAACTCAAGCATGGGAAGAAGAAGAAAATAAAGTCACAACCTTATATTGAGAGTGATGTGTTCTTTAATTTCATGACAAATATTTCTTTAGTAAATTTCATAAACCCTCCAAAAGCTTTTCGTGATATAATTGACTTCTTTTGCTTTCTTTTAATAGAAAGTTGATATTCACACTCAAGACTATAGTTTTAGTAAGTCATGAAACTAAATTTTTTCTAGATACAATGATTGATTCGAACATTATTGTGGTCAAATCTGATCATAATGTATATTTTGAAAATTTTAATATGTTTTATATTTGCATATAAAAAAATGTTATACATTTGTTTTGAATTACGTGTTCAAATTCAATGTTTAATAAATATTTGAGTCAAATACGATTATAATGTATATTGTAAAAAAAAATAAGTGAGGAGATAAATATTTGGAAGCAAATTCAATTTCAATAAATAGAGTATTTGAGTGCACTGCAAAATATGTTATATTTTAATTATGTGATAGATATGTATTTTATGTCAGTCTAATAAAATGTTAATTTTTTCTTCCTTAATGACTCGCGTCTAAATTTTCACGATGAAAGAAAAATATAAGAAACAAAAAGGGGAAAAATTGAATCCATTAATGTGTATTGTTTCTTGGAGGGTTTTGTGGGGAATTAAATTTAATGTTTATATATGTTTCCTCTCAATTATTTAATTTTTTTCCCCAAAAATGTTTGAAAAGGACTAGGTTGCATGGGTTTGTAAGTACTACTAATATAGAACAGCATTCACCATATCTACTCATGATATGTGTTTAATATAAAACCCTAGCTTGGTAGAAAATTTAATAATGTGTGTCCTCTCTTGTGGTCCTTTTGTTTACAAGTGGTCCTTGATAGGTCTATTATGTCAACCTCAATAACAACAAAGTGTACACATTGAAATTTTGATGTTCAATTTGTTTCCTCAACAAAAATGTTAGTCCAATCCCATATGACCATCAATGGTAGGAGAGGTAGTTGGAACTTGTACATGCCTTAAAAGCACATGTTCTGGTATGGCATCGTTATATTCATTTGAGACAACAATCACATATTTAACTAAAAGTCTATGTTTTGAGAGTTTTATTTTCGAACGTAAAAGTATCGGTCAACTAACACTTCATACATATATACAAGTTAGTATGAGTGGACGATATGACATGAACATACAACCATCTGATAAGTATCTTTATTGTGAAAACAGTGTGGCTTACGAGATGGCGGATTTGTTATAAATTATTGACAAGGTTAGGATAACAAATTTAATTTAAAAATTTACCCCTTTGAATAGGAGGTGTAGAAAATCACATAAATAATAGAGGAGTTGACTGTTGAGTTAGGCAGACAAGTCATGTAGGGGACCAAATGAATTTTTGTACATGATTGGAAACAACCAAAGTAACTTGGTCATCATGAAATGTAAGTTTATTTGGGTAATACATTGCATCAAATTTTATTCAACTATATTTTAGACGGATGGTCTAACTTAGCATATCAAGTAGTTTTAGAATACTATATTAACATTATCGGTATTCTTCTTGAACAACACAACGAATTATGCACGTTTAATCGTACACTGATAGACAAGTCACTAGATCTAACTAATATATCAAGTTATTTTCGACGTATGCTTTCTTTCTTAAAAGCACAACAGACCATGCACGTAAACTGAAAAGAAAGGAAGTACATATGAATCACTAATTAGTCAAACTAATATATAAAGTCATTTACGATGATGAGAGAGAGAGAGAAAAAAAAAATGCGTGTATAGACCAGATTGCAAGGCAACACATGCGATCCACTAGGTCTAACTAATACATCAAATGATTTCCCATGTGAGATTTTCTTTCTGAAAACATAACGGTTCATGCACACACACCGAAAAAAAACACAGACAAGCCACTAGATCAAGTGATTTCCAATGAAAAAGATACATACACATAAACCGATTCCAATTCAAAAAGTAACACATACGAGTCACTAAGTCCTACTAATACATCAAACTATTTCTCATGAGAGAGAAAGAGGTCCCTGCAACTAAAACGCTTAGACCAAACTGATTACAACAAAAACGAGCCACCAAGTCCAACTTAGAGAGAGAGA